>JAEHOC010000038.1:797500-1050001 GCA_016834605.1 Chlamydomonas incerta
CAGCCAGGTGCGCGGCGTCTTCTGTGCAACTGATGGGAGTTAGTGGCCTAGGATAAATTGCCTGTATCAGCTGTTACGTCTCGCTTACCGTGTTGCGGGGATCCCGTCTTACAGATCCAGCAGCGGGCGATGGACGCCATCGCCCGCGCCGAGGCCATCACCGTGGCGTCGGGCCTGCCACCATCGCGCTCGCCGTCACCCTCGCCCTCGCCAGCGCGGCACTACGCCCGCCGCTCGAGGTCGCCCTCGCCGGCCGCCTACTACAGCGGCGGCGGCGGTGGCGGTGGCGGTGGCTACGGCCGCGGCGGCTTCGGGCCTCCGCCCCGCGCCTACAGCCGGTCGCCGTCGCCGTCACCCGGCCGCCAGCGGCCCGTGAGCGCCAGCCCCTACGGCTACTACGGAGCCGAGGCAGAGGGAGCCTACTACAGCGGTGGCGGTGCGGAGGGCGGCGCCGCTGGGTACCGACCGGTGTCGGCGCCGCCGCCGCCGCCCGTGTCGCCGCCGCCGGGCCCGCATCACGGCGGCTCGGGGCACCCGGTGGTGGCGCCTGCCATGCCCATGTCGCCGCCGCCCGGGCCGGCGGAGGCGCAGTACATCCTGGACATGATCAACCAGGTGGAGAGGTGAGGTGGCGGCGGCGCACAAGGACGGGAAGGCAAATTGGGCCACCGGGGTGCTCGCGAAAGCTATCGACGCATCATAAGGTAATTAGCGCGGCCCGCGCTGTGTTTCTGCAGGTTGCCGCAGCACGCGCAAGTGCCTGTGGCCAGCAACACATCGGGGGTTGCCTCTGGCTCGGAGGCGCCCGAGCGCGAGGCGGACCACCTGGCGCGGGCCTCGGCCATCTTCAACAGCCGCGCGCCGCTGGGCATGATGGACGACGCGGAGACGCGCATCGCCATAGGCGCCTACGACAAGACGCGGTACGAGGAGTACCAGCGCCAGGTGAGGGCCGCGAGCTGCGCGGCCTGTGGCTGCAGAGGAGCGCGGCAGCGCCTCTCGAGGACCCCCACCTCACTGCGCCCCAACCCCTTGTTGTGACTGCTGCTGCCCGCGGTGTTCCCCAGGTGGACCTGGAGATGCAGCGGCGGGCGGTGGACGGCGGCTACGACTCGGACGTGGACCGGGACGAGGCCGCAGCCATGCTGGTGGAGCAGCCGCAGGTGCGGCGTGTGTGTGCGACTGTGCGTGCGTGTGAGTGCGCGTGCGAGATGGTAGCGGCGAGGCAGGAACGCGGGGAGGCGCGCACTGGGTTCTCGCTGTGCTGCCTTGTTTAAGCGCTGACGCTGATTTCAACACCGTGCCCACAGGATGAGGAGGACGACGAGTCTATGGCGCGGCGGATGCAGCTGGAGGTGAGCCGAGTGGCGTGGTTGGCTGCGGCCTTGGAGTCACAGCAAAGCAACTGACGTCCTTAAATGCGCGAATGCTTGTGATGGTGTCTCCCGACAGGCCAGCTGGAAGCAGCAGAACGAGTGGATGGACGCGTACCGCGAGCGCTTTGGCCCAGAGGTGGGTGGCCTGGTGCCTAGCTTGTTCGGCTGCGCTCGCCTTCTGACGGGCGGGTGCGCGTCTTGCGCTCGCCTTCGGACGGACGGGTGCGCGTCTTTTGGTGTTTTTCCCGCGGCGCTTGGGTTGCCCCCACCTTCATTCTTTCAAAGGCCGCCTACCGCATGTGCCACAGGACGGCTACCTGCCGGAGCGCGCGACGTCCGAGGGCGGCGGCTCGCCGCTGCAGGGCGAGCTGTCCGTCATGCCCAACGCGGAGGGCGGCATGGTGGGCAGCCCCTACGTGCCCATTGTGTCCAAGGACTTTCCGCTGTGAGTAGCGGATAGCGCGTCCACGCGCTGCATGGGCGTGCTTTGAGGGTTCGTGGCCCCCTACCGGGCATGTCAAGGCCATGCGTTCGTGGGGGCGAACTCGGCTGCAACGGTTATGCACTGATCTGGGTGGTCAGTTTAATTGGGTTTGTGGGAATGCACCCTTGTGCTGCAGGACCGCTGGTTACTCATCGGAGGGCCCGGACGCCTACAACCCCCACCGTCGCACCCGGCGCAAGCTGTTCTTCAAGAGCACCGTACCCAAGCCGTTCGAATTCGAGCAGCGCGAGCGGTCCCGCCCTAAAAGCATCTCCAAGGTAACGGCTCCTGTCCATGCCTCCACGCGGCCCTCACCATGTATATCCCGTTGTGTGCTGTCACATGTGACTCGTGTTGTGTTGGGCGTGCCGCCTCAGCGCTGGCATGCGCGTGCGCACCGTAACTGCGGCTGGGCGCGTGCCATGGCGTTGGCATGGCGACGGCATGCATTCCTCCACCACCACATCTCACTCGCCCCCGCCCCCGCCCCCTCGCGCCATGACTGCGCACAGGTCAAGTTCGAGCAGGACCTGGCCATCCGGGCCGCGGAGGAGGCGGAGGCGCGCAACCGCAAGTTCCGGGCCAACCCGCTGCCCTCCGCGGTGGTGGAGCCGCGGTACGAGCGCATGCTGCTGGAGGCCGAGGTGGGTGGGGCCCGGGTAGGCCGGTGTGTGTGCGGGCTGGGTGGTGGCGGGGTCACACGACGTGGGGTCACACCGTGGCTTTTCGGGCCCGTCAGTGGGAGGCATTGCCGGCCTTGCATGTCCTCAACCTGTCCTGGTGACGCCCACAGGTCAAGCGGCAGCTCTCACACCAGCGCCGCCTCGAGGAGCTGGCCAGGTGCGCAGTAGCGTACGGTAGATCGCGTGCGCGCGATGGAGCCTCGGCGCTTGCGTGGGTTCATAGACTACGCCGTCGTCCGCCGCCTTTTGGCTCCTCCCGCCCCACCTTGCCCCCGCCCACCCTTTGCGCGCACGCAGCTTAATGGAGCAGCCGTTCTCGTTCTACTACCGGGACCAGGAGCGTGAGGTGGCCCGGGAGGAGTTGGCCAAGGCCGCAAAGGACCCCAACCGGTTTCAGGTAGGCAACAGGGTCCACGCGCGCGGTGCGTAGGTGCGCATGCTCAGAGCTAACTTTCGCTTTGGTCCATCGTTGCGCGCAGGTGGCATTCCGTGCAAGGGACGCACCTACAAGTTCCAAGCAGGTCGGCGGCGGTTGTTGTGTGCCACATTTACTGCTGCAGTACAACTGCTGTGCACCTAGTTAGCCTCACTTAACCGTAGCCTTGGTTGACGCGAGGCTACGTCGGCATGGACCGTGTGCCGGGGTGCATTTCCACAGGACCGCTTCCGGATGATGCAGCTGGAGCTGGAGGCCAAGCGCGAGTCAACTCGGCGCCGCGTGGAGGAAGCCCGTCGCGCGGCCAAGGAGCGCGTGGAGGAGGAGGCCAAGCGCAGGTGCGGTCTGCCAGGCTGTCCAGATGCGTTGCTGCACACACGGCAGCATCCCTGGCGCAAACTTGCCCCTGTCAATGAAGCGGTGTCATAAATACCGCATTTGTTTCTCGTGTTGCCTTGTGGATTGCAGGCAGGCGGCGGCAAACCGGGCCTACCAGGAGCGCCTGCGCAGTGTGGACCCCGCGGTGCACTACTCGCCCAACGCGCCGCATCCCACCAAGCCCATGGGCGCGGTGCCGGATTTCAACGGCCTGCACCGGCAGTGGGAGGTGCAGATGGCGCGCGCGCGCGCCAACATCCGCAAGCGCATCACCGTGCCGCAGGAGTTCCGGCTCAACGGCGCAGACCCGCCCGAGCAGGCGGCGCGGGTGAGACGCCATGAGATGAACTTTGCTGACGCTCAACACAGATGCTCAGACGCATGCTCGTATCAGAACACGTGCTCTCTTCGCGGCTCGTGCCACATGACTGAATGGCGTGTGGGGGTGTTTGCAGGACCGCAAGGCCGAGGAGCGGCGGCAACGCATCATTCTGGACATGCAGGTGCGCCACCTGGGCGGTAGGGGAGGGATAGCTTGGTGGGCTCCATGCGTCTGTGCCCGAGCAGCGACGGGGTAGCCGCACTGGTGGTGAACAGGTCACCAGTCGCCATGAGCTGGTTGCTGCTTTGCAGGTGGATGCGGAGCTGCTGCCGGAGATGCGCTGGCCGTACAAGTCCCCGCGTGGCAAGGTAAGCGATGTCGGGAGTGCCGCCGCAGCGCCGTGCAAGGCCGCCACAGCGCGTTGGTTTTGCGGCCTCAAGCCGAGGAAAGCTGAACGGCCTTGCAATTGCAACACACGCTGCAGGTGCGCCCCACACCCATGCCGGCCTACCTGTTGGAGCGCATGGGGCACTCCCCGGGCAACCACGCCGCGACTGCACGCAAGTCCGCCACGGCGGCAGCGGCGAAGGGCGGCGCATACACGCTGCGCGAAGAAAAGTAAGCACCCCCGTTGTGTCTCCTGATCCTGCACTTCTCAGCGTGAGCAAGTACGTTCTCACATCCATTCGCATTCTTCCCGTGCATAGTTACTCAATCCCAATACCGCCCCGCAATGCCCACAGGGAGGCAGCTGCGCGCAAGGCCTCGGAGAAGTTGCGCGCGGAGGCCCTGCGGCGCGCGGACCGCCTGCTAAAGGAGGCTGCCGCGCGCAAGCAGGCGGAGGCAGAGGCGGCCGGCGCAGGCGGGGACTTCGGCCTCGCGAGCGATGTGGGCGCCACCGCGGTGGGGGGCGTGGACCAGAGCTCCAGCGGCCGCGGCGCGGCCAACCGGCGGCGTGTGGAGGTGGCGGGCCGTGAGGACAACCCGCAGGTGTACGTGGAGGCCCGGCACATGCAGGTGCGGTGGGCCAGCAGCGGCCGCGGCAGGCAGCACCCGGGTTCGCGGCTTGTGCGTCTTGCAGCGTGTATCCTGACTGTACCGGTCTCGCCCATACCCGCAGATCGAGCGCAAGGTGAAGGAGGTGGTGGAGGACGCCCTTCTGGACCAGGGCATTGAGGCGTATCGCTACGTGGAGGGGGTCGGGCAAGGACGTGGCAAGGACGCCGGTGCAGATGCAGACGCGTAGGTGGGTTGGTTTTGCGCCGTTGCTGTGCTGCACTATTAGGGTGGGAGTCACTTCAGGACACACTACAGCCTGGATGCTCCCTGCGCACTGTAACTGCGCTTGTAGCTAAAAATGCACCAGGCATACCGCACGGGAGGTCTGATCACCGCTCGAGCGAAGGTCCCTGCACGAAACCCTAGAGCTCCAAAAAATGGCGTCACCGTTAGGACGATGCGCAGCGAGTTTCATGTATGCAGCGCATGCAGACAACAGCATTCACATGCTTCATGTATGCAGTGCAAACTGAGAGCAAGCGGCCAAAACCGGATTTCGAGTCGAAGCGCCTCGCTAAATATGACCAGCATTTCCATGTAACCGATATGCCATTGTATACACGGGTGTTCCGTTAATTTAGACAGCAGATGTGGTGCCCAAAGTTGAGAAAAACTTTTCGAGTCCTGCCGGCCAGGGTTTTTTCTTCTAGTCTGCGCGCATACACCACGGCAGAATGTTAAAACAATTACCGTCGCCAATATCTATATGCTGTGATTCCATGCCATGAGAAGCGCTGGCTGTGCGCTCGTGCCGACGGACTCCGAGTCGCTTGCGACTAACTATGGCGCTTCTAGCAGTCGCGTAGTCGTTATTGGGCTTGCCCAGCATAATGGATGGGACTGCGGCACGTGCAGCGAGGCTGGACCACCAGCGCGCACTCCGCTCGTCGTGTTGTGGGCAAACAATATCGCGTTAAGCGCGCTGGCCGGCGCGCCACCAGGGGAGGATACAGATACATCAAAACACACCAGCGGCGGACTCTGTAGCGATGGCGCTGCCGTATCCCTTCAAGGGCTCGGCATTACCAACGACCGCGCGTCGCAGCTCTCGGATTCGCTGCGCGCGCTGCACGGAGGGACCGCAGTAGGAGCTGCTATGTACTCTTTAGCAGCCTCGCTCAGCGGCCTGGTCGTTCTGCCGTGTGCGTACCGGACAGCAGCAGCGGCAGGCATCGCCCAGCAAAACCCGGCAGCCTCTCGCCCGCTGCTGTCCAAGCTGCTTCCGGGCTGCTTTGGCACCAGCAGCATCAGCAGCGCGGCCGTCGATGCCAACAGACGAGCTGTGAAGGACGGGGCCGCTTGTGCTGTGAAGCCGGCGCTGCTGCTGGTCTTCCCGCCGCTGGCGGCGAGCTCACCAGCAGGCGGCTCTTTGCCTCCGGCGGCAGCGGAGGCGTCTCAGATGCGCGCGACAGACCGCAATCTGCCACCAGCAGCCGCCGTGAGCGCTAGCGCCGTCTCTTCAGCAGCTCCAGCGGGCCTGCATCTGACATCATCCACCCTCCTGAGTGAATCCAGCACGCCGTTCCACCTATTCCACTCCTCTTTGTCACACGCGGCGACGGTTGGTCAGCAGGCCACGCCGGCCCTCAGCAGCAGCCAGGTTCCTCAGCATCCGAAGCCCTTACCGCAGCCTTTGATGCTCGCTACCACAAGCATCAACGCCGGCGCGGCAGAAGCTGCCAGCGCTACCAGCACGGCAGGTCCGCAGCAGCAGCCGCTGGCGCTGTGCACGGCATCGGTACCGCCGAGTCTGGTCGCGGCTGTTGCTGAGGCCGCCGGTGGCCGCGGTGACGGCGGTTTCAACCGGGACGGGTCTAGCGGCACCGGCGGCGGCGGCAGTGCGGTCACGCTGCTGGCCGGCCTGGCGCTGAGCTGCCTGCACCAGCTGCCGGTCATGCTGACGGTGCTGAGCGCCGAGGACGGGCGCGTGCTGCTGCAGTCGGCGGCGTCAGAGGACTACTACGGCAGGCGGGCGGAGCGCGGGCGGCGGCGGGCAGCAGGAGAGGAAGTGCAGCAGCAACACCAGCAGACGGTGGCGCTGGCGGGGCAAGCAGCAGGCGCAGCAACATGGCCGGGGCCACCACCAGGAGGCGCGATGGCGCTGGCTGCTGCTGGCGTCAACGGCGCAGCCTACGCAGCCTCTCCCACCGGCATGGGCGCCATTGGCGATATCAGTGTGGGCGCGACTCAGGGGGCACTCAGCGGCGACGAGGCAGCGAGTGCTGGCGGCGGCGCCTGTGACGGCGGCGGGCTGCTTGGGGACCTGTTCTCCCTCGACCCGTCCAAGCTGCAATCCGTGCTGGAGTTCCTGGTCTCGGTGGCGGCAGAGGGCGACAGCGATGCGGACGAGGCGGCGGATGCCGAGCGTGCCCAGCCGCACACGGGCCTGGTGTGGGAAGGTGCGTGTTTGCGTGCGTGCGAGGCATGTACGTGGGTACGCCAGTATGGCGGCTGGGGACATGTTCGGCGGGCCTGCTGCGCATACGGTACATACTGTCACGGCTGTGGATCTCCCAGTCTGAATTCCTCGACTTGCTGTGCGGCTGCGGCTTTTGGGACATGCATCGCAGGCATTGTCCGGGTACCTGCTGTGCTCAACACAGACGCCTCCAGCTGCAGCAGCTGTGAAGACAGCTCCGCCGGCGGTGGCCGCGAGGCGGAGTCCCAGCAGCACTCGCACGGCGGTGCTGCCGAACCTGCTGCGCCAGCAGGTGGCGGTGGCGAGCGGGAGGCCGGCGGCGCGGCTGCGGGCAGGGAGCTCAGCGGTGTGGATGATGATGACCAGGACGCGGTTGCGCTGTTCACCGCGCTGCAGCACCAGCAGAAGGGAGGGGGTGATGCCGGGGAGCTGCTGTGCGCGTACCGCGGCAGTGGGAGCATGCGCGCTGCGCTGTCGAGCGGCGGCGGCGGCCCCGCTTCAGCAAGACCCGCGCGTAGCCACGGCGCTGGAGGCACAGCGGCAGCAGGTGAAAACACGATCTCGTCGTCAGTGCCTGATGGCAGAAGTGCCAGCTCGCAGCAGCTGTGGAGCACGTTCTCGGCCGCGGCTTCCAAGTTGTTAGGCCGCGCCAAGAGCAGGCTTCTTTTACGAGCGCCGCAGCTGCACGCGCAAAGCGCAGCCCTCGATACCCCCGGCCGCGGCAGCCGCCGCAGCATCAGCTTCAGCGGCCGCCGGTCATGCGAGAGCCGAGGACAGCAACCGCAGCAGCAGCGGCATGACCAGCAGCGGTCGCGTCCTGGCGGTGGCGATGGCGGCGGCGATGGCGGGGATCGGCACGCGCGTCTGCCTTATGTTCAGCAGGGCCAGCACCGGTGGCAGGTGCGCACCGCGTCGCAGCAGGTGATGCGTCACGCGGCCGACAGCCTCGGCAGCTTCGATCTCCAACAGCACCAGCAGCAGCGCACAGCTGCCGATGCGCAGCCAAGATCGCTGCTGCAACCACTAAGGGCTGCTTCGCCGCCGACAGCATTTGTAGGCGCATCAGCGCTTGCGGCCGCAGTGGCGGCTAGCAGGGCCACGTCCAACTCAGCCGGCGCCGCCGGTGCCGCCGGGACTGGTGACGCCCACGGTTGCGGAGCGCCGGCGGCGGCGCACGATTACAGCTATCGTAGCAGCGCGTCCAGGTTCCCGGCATTTCCGTCCCAGGGACTGGGAGCTGCAACGTCTGCTGACCCAATGCAATTGCTCACACCGGACGCCAGTGTGCGTGGCGGGTCAGCGTACGCGGACCTGTCGTCGGCAATCTCATGCACCAGCGCCCATGGCGATGACGGGAAGCTCAGCCTGTCCCCGCTGTACCAGTCCATTCGGCATGGGTGGCCGAGTAGGCCGAACCGCCAACATGCGCCGCCCGACGTTGCGGTGTCGGAGGTCGCCGCTTCGCAGGATACTGCCTCCCGACCGCAGGCGGGGTCGCCTCCACCAGACCCGGCTGCCCTTGCAGTCAGTGCGCCACGGCGGATTCCCCCCAGAAGCTCCCGACGGACCCGCTCCCAGCATGTGGCTAGGAGTGCCGGCGTGTTCCTGGAGCCGCTAGCCACCAGCACCTGGACGGTGAGGACTCGCGCCAGCACAATTGGTCTAGCCGCCCGGCAACCCGCACATGCGTTAGTTGCGTTGTTTGGCGGCGGCGGCGGCGGCGCATAGCTGTTGGCGGTGCAGTGCTGCTATTGGCCTTGCGTGCGCGACGCATGATCCTTGAAACCAACCGCTGTCAAAATGACGCAATTGCGCTCGCCTGGCCGCCTGATGCGCGATGTACAGGTCGCGTTCGAGAGCCTAGGAGGTCACAACGCCACGGCAGGTGGCACAGCGGCACACCACAGCCGTCCCCGCAGCATCGAACGTGATGCGGAGGCCCTGAACTCGCATTGCGGCGCCAGTCTGCTGGAAGGTGGTGTCTTCCGGCAGGGTGAGTTTGCGCCTAATGACAGACCAGCTGTGGCTGCCATGCGTCGCGACTCAGCTTGCGGCCCAGCTTCAGCGGCAGCTGTCGCGGCGGGCGCCAGCAGCACCAGCGCCCTTCAATCCCACAGCCACACGCGCCCACATGAAGGCGACCTCTCCAGCATCTCGCCATTTTGCCGCCCCTCAGCTGCTGCGTACCCCGGCCTGCCTTCGCCGTTATCCCCAGTGGCGATGCCGCAGCAGCAGCAGCCGCAGCCGCAGCTGCAGCAGCAGCTGCTGCGCAACCACAGCCGGCGGCGCAGCAGCACACTGTTGGTGGAGGTGTACAGCCGCGCCATGCAGCAGCACCACCACCACCACCAGTACCCTGCGGGCGGCGGCAGCAGCAGTCTCATCCATAGCTCATCTACAGGGGCCGCGGTTGCAGGCCTCGCATCCACAGCGGCAGTGTTGGGTGGAGCAACAGCGAGAGCGGGCACGGCCTTTGCAGACGCTGCCGCACACGTGACAGGCGCGGCGGAGGTTCAAGGGACAAAGGGTGCGGCAGCCGCTGTTGGCAGCGCTTCCGGCACGCTGAGCCCCTCAGGGGCCCGAGCAGGGTCCGAATGTCAGGCCCTGCGCGTTCTGCAGTTTGCCGGCTCGCTCCGCAACTTACCCATGGGCGGTCCTTTTGGGGCCGCAGCCTCAGCTGCAGTAGCCGGCGCTGGTGCACCGTCGCCGCGCTCGGCGCGGTCGACGACCACTGTTTGCCGCACGTCGGGGGCCATTTCGCACTTCAGTGGAGGGCCAGCAGCAGAAGTGTGCAGTGTGGAGGCCGGCCATGAAGCCCCAGCGGGTCTCCCATCACAGCAGGACTTGCAGCAGGGCCAGCAGCGGGCTTACCGCGTGCATGCTGCGGGGCAGCAGGACGCATGGGTGCCACCACGACGGTCCTTCAGTAGTGCTGCAGCTCTGGGGATAGGCGGTAACAACTGTGAGAGGCGCGGGGGTGGCTTAGGCGGCGGCGGCGGCTTCGAGGATGCAGATGTCCATGCGGGCGCGGCACATGACAGCAGCATACTGCAGATGGCATCGCCCCGTGCTGCGGGGGCCCAGGGTAGCGGTCAGCATGGCTCACATCAGCCGCTCTTGCTGCCGCGGACAGCATTGGCCGCGGGCGTCAACACCGCTCAAGCCGTGCCGGCCGCCTCGCCAGCCAGTCGGGCGGCTGGCCCACTGCTGCCCCCCGCAGCAACAGGAGATGGGCCGCCGCCGGACCTGCAGCCCGCCACCCAGGGCGCGTGGCAGGCAGGCCAGGGTCCAGCGAATGGCGGTAGCAGCGGCCTGCGGCACCAGCAGCACACAGGCAGTGGCGCAAGTGCGGTGGCGCATAACGCGATGTGGCAGCAGCAGTGCTCTTCGCCACTCTCCAGCGTGCACGGCGGCGCAACAGTGCCGACACGGGCTGGCGCCAGCGCGGCTGCAACCGCAGTGGCTGATGGCGCTGGTGCTGGACCCCAAAGTGTGCTGGCGCACGTGGACGTGGAAGATATGCTGCTGATGGTCCCCTCCACAGACCACAACGCGCTGTTCTCCCGCCACCTGCGCCTTGCGAACGGAAGCGTTTCACCGGCGAGCCGGAGCGTGCACGTGGCTCAGCTGCAACAGCAGCACAGCAGCCGACATTTGCAGGCGTTCGCAAAGCAGCATCCACCCCGTCAGCAGCAGCCGCAGCCGCAGGGAGCTGGTGTGCGGTCTGACGAGCTGCTGGTCACACAGCTGCAGCGCGGCGACGTGCAACAGCAGGCGCGAGGGATGCCTGCTCAGGACCTGGCGGCTACCGCTGTCCCGATGGCGACCAACGGGACCACCCCAGTGTCGGCGGAGGTGCGCGCACTGCCTGCGGTGTCGGCAGGCCAGACGGCGGCAGGCCAGACGCGTCAGCACGTGTTGACAGCGCACGGCGCAAGGCATCCGCAGGCGCCAGCAGCAGCGGATGGACCAGATGGTGCGGACGGACACAGAGCTTGGTGAGTGCGCTCAAGAATGCACGGACGCTTGACAGAGGCAATGCCTTAGCAGAAATTAGGCTTTGATTCCACGGTGTGAAACGCCTACACTTGAAATGCGACACTGCAGGCACGAGGTGCGCGTGGCGCACGTGACTGACGGCGCCACGGGTCAGCGGCTGCTGGTGGTTATGCAGAAAGACGTGACCGCGAAGGTGGAGGCGGAGCGCCATATCATGAAGGTGCGGGCGGGCGGGCCGGCGGTAACACGGGTGCATGCGCATTGAGATCCATATGGCCGGCTTGCTGCGTGTGATGCCGAGCAGCCTTGGAGCTTGTTGTACGGCACATGCAGCGGTGGCCCTACTGGCCCCATGCCGCCGACCGCCGCTCCCGCCCTTATCGCTTGTGCCGCCGCCACCTCCGCCGCACCTGTCCAGGTGTCTGAGGCCGAGCACCGCCTGCTGGAGCAGATCTTCCCGCGCCACGTGCTGACCTACATGACCCAGGACGGCTGCGCGCCGCTGCCCACGGCCCCGGACGCGCTGTTGCACCGCAAGGACACCATCGGCTTCGACCTGCCGGGAACAAGCCCTGAAAGCGATGATGACGAGGAAGGGTGAGTAGGGAGTGCAGGGAGCGGGAGTGTACTTAACTTCCACCTTGCATGCCGGGACACCTCAACACGTTGTGCACGGTCCCCGCAGGTTAAGCTTAGCCAACGAGCAAAGCCCCACAACCAGCGCATGGCGGCCGCACGTGCGCGACTGCAACGCGCTGGCCACGTGGCACGAGGAGGTGACCATCCTGTTCGCCGACATCCAGGGTGGGTGGTGTGGGTGCGTGGTGTGGTGTGCGTGGGTGCGTGGTGTGTATGGGAGCGGTGTGCGTCCGTGCCCAGCAGCAAACAGTTCCGTGCATGTTTGGTGACTGGGTTCGGCTCTGCAACGAGGATTCACGATCACAAGCCGGCCCACGTCTAAGGCCAGGGATGGGCGCATTGCCGGGCCGGGGAGGGACCAGGAAAGGGCAGGGGGCGGGCGCATGGAGGGGCTGGGGCTGGAGGACCGGGGAGGCCTGGGGATGCGTGCAAGAAGGAGCTGGGGAGGGCCCAGGGCGGGACCGAGGAGAGATCTCCCACAGGAATGCAGTTTCCCGATTACAAAAAATGCCTGGTCCCTCTGGCTCCCGTGACTTGCCCTCTCACCCCCGTGCCTACCGTGCTCAATGACCGCCTCCTGCAGGCTTCACGCCCATGTGCAAGGAGCTGCCTGCGACGGTGGTGATGCGCTTCCTCAACGACCTGTTCGTTCAGTTTGACTCGCTGGTGGACGTGTACGGCGTCTACAAGGTGGAGACCATCGGCGACTGCTACGTGGTGGCCGGGGGCCTAATCCACAAAGACACGGACGGCATGGCGGCGGTGCACGAGGGAGGCCAGGTGGACGCCCGCCACGCGGACCGGGTGGTGCAGTTCGCAAAGGTGTGTGGGCGATCGGCAGAAAACGTCAGTAGCATAGGGTAGGGTACGAGCGGGTGAGCCTACAAGGTCATTCAGGCAGGGCGGGTAGCATGGGGGTCACACGCGGCGCACGTGCCATGGGCGCCAGCTCTTTCGTGTGTCGCTGAACGCAAGCTGCGTGCGCCCCGCCTTCCCAAGCACAGGCCATGCTGCGTGCGGCGGCGACCATGCGCATGCCACCCCACGGTGGCCCCGTGCGCATCCGTGTGGGCGTGCACAGCGGCCCGGTCGTGAGCGGCGTGGTTGGCACCCGGATGCCGCGATTCTGCCTGTTCGGCGACACCATGAACACGGGTCAGTGGCTGGGCCGAGGGCACGGGGTTTTGTGTCCGGGCTTGGTGCCGCCGTGCCATGTGTGCTTCATTCGCTGCAACACAACTGTGGAGGACTTAGCCATTCCATGTGCCTCTCATGCACGGATCGCAGCGAGCCGCATGGAGTCCACGGGCACACCGGGCTGCATCCACGTCAGCCAAGACACCGTGAGTACCGTACATATGTGCGCGGTGGAAGTTCTGCTAATCAGGCGCTGTTCATCCATAGTCGTGCTTGACATCCGGCACGTGCTTGGTACACCCATTCACCCGCTCACGCATCACGAACGTACGCGCATGCGTGTCTGCATGCAGTTCGCGCGGCTGTCCGGCTCGAAGGAGCGGTGGCGGCCCTCGGGCGGCATTGAGGTCAAGGGCAAGGGCCACATGGAGACCCACGTGTGGGCACCGGCTGGCGCCAGGTAGCATTGGAAGAAGCGCTTGCTAGTGAGTGGCGCTCTGGTGGTTACCGGTATGAGGCATTACGGACCTCTCTCATGTGTGGGATGAAGGCGAGCAACGTCTGGATCGAGCGAGGGGCGTGAATGGTGTACGACAGTAGCTTCTTGCTCAGTTGCAGGTCTGGAACGCACGCCCATAGGCCCATGTGGCCATGTCACCGGTACTTGAAACCTCCTTCTGCAGATTCCTGAGCAGTCCCTTTCCAACGTTGGCCTGTCACGCCCATCTGCCGGCTTTAGCCTGGCTCGTCTTCCGCCCGTCGCGGCTGCTCTTCCGTAACTTGGTCAGGCTGACGAGGGAGCCGCCCAGCACGCCCGACTCGACCAGCCGCGGGCAGCGCTCTGTCCACATGCGAGGGACAGGCCCGACGGCTGCGGACGCGTGGCTGCTCTGTCCTCCTCCTAAGTGCTGTCCAAGAGTGCAGTGCGTGTGGGGTAGCGAAGCGTGGGGCTGGACTGAAGTGACGTTGCTATGCGCCTGCGCGCCTAGACTTGGCATGCTCTCCGAAGACGCCCCCAACAACAGAAAAAGAATGCTTCCGGGAATCCAGTGACATGTCCACCAGAGTTCGTTACAGCATATGTCGTCTGTCCTGTGTTGGCTAGGGAGTTACGGAAGCAAGAGCAGCGCTGGACGAGTCCGGCGCTGCGCTCTTGTAGCTGGGAGCGTCCCCATGGCGCAGCCTCATGGCACAGCACGATCCAACCGTGACACCATCCCCTCAACCCGGTCGAATGGGCCCGGGTCAAACCCTGCTCTGCCGGTGAAATGCACAGCCGGCATACTGGCACGACAGGCCCAAACGCTAGGCGTCGGAAGCAACCAATCGTATACAGCCTCTAACGCGCGGTTGTGGAAGGCCAGAGTGCCAGACAACAGGGGCCGCCCCTGCCAGGCAACGTACAGCGCCTATGTGCGGGCTATGATCCGAAAGCGCGCCCCCCCCCGCACACCAAAGGCTATTGACACGCCAAACCTGCTTCGACGGGGAGTTGGATCCGGTGGCACGTCTACGGGCAAAACTCAAAAAAACTCAAACAGGGTTTCACGATTGGTTGCGCGGGTAGTCCGACGACATTGCCCGCATTCACCACGATTATCCGGAACGTATATTCCAATTGGAAACGGCGCGCTCGAACGTCCTGTCTGGAAACGCGCACCCCGGTTTCGAGCGGAAATGCATGTTCTGGCGCGCCCTACAGTGGTAACATACATTTCATCGAGCCCGTTACAATATGTGACCTGGGCGGCGTGAGAAGCAGTAATCTCCGCGCCATCCTAGCGCAGTCTGACGCCGTGCTCACTTGAAACGTTTGGCCACCACTTCCAGAATTAGCATAGTGTCACATATTTACATGTGAGCGATGTTCTGATAGTAGAAAATTATGACAAGCGGCGATAGCAGCGTGCCCACGGTGGATGCGCTCTGGCTGGCGCAGTGCTATGGCACATCCAAATGTAGCGTAATCGTGGTTGGATTAGCTCATGAGCGTTCACATTTGGGGGCGTCCAGCGGCGCTCCGAGCCTTGCCGTGATTTGGGCAAATAGCTCTGCGCAAAGCGCGCGGGCCGGCGCAGCACTGGAAAAGGATACTCATGCGTCGATGCACACCAACGGCGGTTTATGCAGCGACGGCGCTGCTGTGTCCCTTAAAGGGCTCGGAATCGCCAACGACCGCCTGGTGCAATTGCTGCGCGCGCTGCACGGCGGCGAGGCCTCAGTCGAGGCCCACATGGATGCTCTAGCGCTCAGCGGCCTGATGGCTTTGCCTTGCCGAGTCGCGACAGCAGCGGCGGGCAAACCGTACTCTGCGGCAGCGTCCCGCCCGCTCTTGGCTCGACTGCTGCTACCGGGCTGCTTTGGGAGTGCCGCAGCAGTGCCTGCAGAGCCCGCGCTGCTGTTGGTCCTCCCGCCGTTCGCGACCGCGACCGCGAGTGTGGAAACGGCACAGCAGGCGCGGGCGGCAGCGTGCAGCGCGCCTCCGGCGGCCGATAGCGCGGCTGGCGCAGCCGCCACAGCAACTGCGTGCCAGCCGTTCACGTCATCCATTTTCCCGAGTGAATCAAGCGCGGCGTTACGCTTTTTGTCTGTATCGCAAGCCCCGTCAGCAGCAACGGGGCCGGCCGGCAGCAACGGCACAGATCCATTTGCAAACCGGCTGCGCCAACACGTGCCGTTGTCGCTGCCGCAGCAGCCTTTGCTGCTCGCGACCAACAGCACCAACGCCGGTGCGGCAGCAGCTGCCAGCGCCACCAGCATGGCAGGCCCACAGCAGCCGCTGGTGCTCTGCACGGTTTCAGTGGTTACGGGGATAACTTCTGCTGCCGGCGGAAGAGCGGATGGGGGCGGTTACTTCGGCGGCAGCGGCGGCGGCAACGGCGGCAGCGGCGGCGGCGGCGGCAGTGCGGCCACGCTGCTGGCCGGCCTGGCGCTGAGCTGCCTGCACCAGCTGCCGGTCATGCTGACGGTGCTGAGCGCCGAGGACGGGCGTGTGCTGCTGCAGTCGGCCGCGTCAGAGGACTACTACGGCAGGCGGGCGGAGCGCGGGCGGCGGGCAGGAGAGGAGGGGCAGCAGCAGCAGCACCATCAGCCGGTGGCAGGTAGCGCAGCAGCAGCAGCAGCAGCAGCAGCGACTGGTTCGGACGCGTTGGATGCAGCGCCAGCGGCCGAGCGAGGTTCAGCCTGCGGCGGTGACCTGGGCGCCACACGAGGCCCTCGCGTCAGCGCTGGCGGCGCCTCGGACGAGCACATCGGGCTGCTTGGGGACCTGTTCTCCCTCGACCCGGGCAAGCTGCAATCGGTGCTGGAGTTCCTGGTCTCTGTGGCAGCAGCAGAGGGCGACAGCGATGGCGACGAGGCGGCGGATTCCGAGTGTGCCCAGCCTCACAGGGGCCTGGTGTGGGAAGGTGCGTGTTTTCGCTGCTGCATGTGCGCGCGTGTTTTGTACGGCGGCTGGGCGCTGCTGCTGTTGCTGCTGGGATTATTAGCAAGGGTGGCCCGAGCATGTGCTGGAAGGGCTGCACGGCACGGTTGGTTCTGGCTTCTTGCCACTAGGCGCTGCTGGGCACGCGCGCGGCTACCCACCAACAGTACTACCGCCACGGCCCGTTTGCTTGCTCGTGTCCTTTTGCCCGTTGTGTGATGACCTTTACTGCTCTTGGGTTTTACCCATGTGTGCAGGCATCGTGCGGGTGCCGGCCACGCAGGACACGGACGCCCGCGATGGCTCCGTCAGCTTCTGCAGCTGCAGCGACGCGGCGGCAGGGGCGCTATGTACACACTGCCCGGCGGTTGCAGAGGCGGCGGCGCTGCGATCGCAGTCACAGCAGCAGCAGAACATGACGCAGTCACCTGCTGTCCATGCAGGCGACTTGGGCCCGTTTGGTGGTGTGGCAGAAGGCCCGCGGCAACGGCAGCAGCAGCAGGCGCGCGGCGGCGGCCCTGCTGGCGGCAGGAAGGGCGGCGGCACGGGGCGGGACCCCAGCCGCTGCGCAGACGAGGGCGATGCGCTCTCTCTGTTCACCGCGCTCCAAGAGGAGTCGCAAGGTCTGCCGCCGCCCACCATTGCACACCAGCCGTCCTCGGGGCAGCTCGCGCTGAGCGGCCGCTTGCTGGCGCCGCTGTCTCGCCGCGGCACCGGCACCGGCTACAGCAGCGGCAGCATTTTGGCACCAAAGGGGCCCAGCAGTCTGCTACCTGCGCCCACCGTCATGCAGCAGCAGCAGCAGCAGCAGGTCGTCGCCGGCGGGGCACCCCCACCTTGCGGTGGTGGCATGGGCGGCAGCGACAGCAGCAGCACTCGGCGCGCTGCAACGGAGGCGGTCGCGACAAGCAGTGGGGTCACGGCGGGCGCTGCAGCGATGACAATAATAACGGACTCGGCGGCGGCGCGCACCGCAAGCCGTTCCAGCAGTGCACAGCAGCAGCTGCCGCTGTGGCGGACCGTTTCGGCTGCAGCCTCCAAGCTGCTGTCACGCACCAAATCCAAAATGCTGCGTCAAGCTCCTGGGGACCGCTTCAAGGCGACGTCTGCTGGCCGCGAAAGCAGCTTAAGCTTCAGTGCCAGCCTGACGGGCGCAAGCGTCGGAAGCCTGCAGCAGACGTTGCAGCAGCACGCCAACGCAGGAAACAGTGGCGGTGGTGTCTTCGACCATCCGCGCGCTTTTGCGGCGGAGCCGGGCATGCCACAACCACGCGCCCTGTCGTACTCGCTCCCGCAAATGCCCAGCTTCGGTCGTGCGCGAGGGCAGCTTCGCCAAGCAGCAGCCCCGGCAGCAGCTGGGGAGTCCTCGGCCGTTTCAGCAACGAACGCAGCCGCAGCCGCAGCAGGGGTGACGGGCACTCCGCAGCGTGCGGAGCCCTGGAGCGCGCCCAGCAGCGACAGCAATGTCCAAGGCGCGCAGCCGGCTGCACAAGCAGCTGCATCAGGCGGAGCGCCTTGGGTCCCCGCGGGCGGCGGCAAGCTGTCTCGAATGCTCCTCATGACGTCCCCACACCACCACCAGCTCGACCGCACACGCGGCGGGGCTTCGGCCTCTGCGGCAGTGCACGAGGGCACTTCGGTGCCGGACACTTTGCTGGCGGCGGCAGAGGTGGCGGCGGCGGACCAAGCGCTGATCTGCTCCATGCGGAGCGTCGGGTCACCAGCCATGGGGTGGGTGGGTGGTATGGGCAGCTTTTCGAGGGCCGGCGGCCGACCCCGCGCCGCGCGATCCCAACGGAGCTTGGCGCTGCAGGGCGCGGGCGTGTCGCCGCTCGATCCGCTGGCAACCAGCACATGGATGGTGGGTGGGGATTATCAATACGCAACGATGGGAACATGTGTTTGGGCGGCGGGGAAGTCAGGGGGGGTTGTAAACACCAGCCCAATCTAAAGCCAAGCGAAACTAGACAAGGGACAGGCAGGTGCAGGGGGGAGGGCAAAGTGGGGCCTCGTCTTACCGGTAGCCGCCGGTGGGTGACTGCCGCGCGCAATTAACGGTCACATCCGTTTCGCACGTGTTGTGCTTGCTCAACCATCTTGATTGCAGGTTGCATACGAGAGCCTTGGCAATAACAGTGACTCGACAGCGGATGGCTGGGCCAGCGGTCGGGCCGGTGGCGGCCGTGGGAGCACGGCCCTGCTGCTGGAGACGGCGCAGGAGCGAGAGGAGGAGCAAGAGGAAGAGGAACGGGAGGCAGCAGCATCGGAATCACTGGGCGCGGCGGTAGCGGACGCTTCTGCTGCAGCAGGCATTGTGACATGCCAGCAGCCAGCGGAGTGCTCCAATTGCAAGCAGCAGCTGTGTCAGGGGCCAGCTGTGGAGATTGTGTCGGACCCGGCTGTCTCGGCAGCCTCCGCCGCAACGCCTGCTGATGGTGCCCGAAGGCCGCTAGCTCCGGCGGACGGCTCGCATGCAGCCTGCTTTGTCGAGGGAGCAGCAGCACCGGCGACAGCAGCGGCAGAAATGATTACGTCGCCGCCGCCGGTGCATAGGCAGACCATGGGCGGCGCCTCTTCAACATTTGACGTGCTGGTCTGTGCCGATTCCGGGCAGCACGCCACAGCGGAAATGGTGGAGGCAGCGGCGATGGCTGGCTCCAGTCCAGAGAACAGCCGCAAGAGCAGGCTTCCATACGGCCAGCAGGAGAAAAATGGCCTCAGCAACAGCGGCGCTGCAGGCGGCGAATACCAGATGCTGCTGCGCCACCAGCAGCAGCTGAGGCACACGTACCAAGGGTACCAGCAGCCGCGGCCCCAGCAGCATGAGCAGAGCTCGGCTGCGGCGGTGGCAGCAACAATGGACAACCTGCCAACGCCCTCGCCCTTGTCACCAGTCGCTGCGGCACTGCGGTCCCGCGTGCACAGCCAGCGGCGGCGCAGCACGCTTCTCACGGAGATAAGCAACCGCAGTATCATGCAGGCCGCCGGCGTCACAGCGGCGCGGTCGGCAACGACGGTGGATGTGGCCTCCATGGATAGCGAACGCCCTAGCTCAGCGGCCTCAGGCGCACGGACGCGGCGCGTTGCTACTGCGTTCGAGGCCATGTTTGCCGCCGCTTCATCCAGCACGGTTGAAGGTGTGGCGGCTGAAGTGTACAGTGCTGGCGGCTTCGCCAGCGTTGCTGGGACGGCAAGGCGCGGAGATCCGCTGCGGTCGCCGTTAGTCACCGGTAAAGGCCTCTCTCCTGCCGCCAGCTATGCTCTTGCCAGCGCAGCCAACAGCGTCACCAGCCTCTCTCGGAGCGGCACGGGCGCAGGCGGCGGTGGCCTGCGCGTCTTGCAGTTCGCAAGCTCACTCCGGAACCTGCCCGCCGCCGGTGCGGCATCAGCTCGCGCTGCGGTCGTGGACCCCTTTTCTGCATCGCCACGAACCTCCGGCGTCCTCCGGGGCGCCTCCTCGATGCGGCGTATGTCAATCACGTCGTTCCACTGCGAGGGAGCGGCCCCGGCCCTGACGAGCGGCAACACGGACAGCAGCCCGTCGCCGTCCCAGGTGGCGCGGGCGTATGCCACGCACATGGGGCGGGCGCCTAGGGAGCCGCCTCGGCGCTCCTTCAGTGCCACAGCGGCGGGACGGGCAGCAGCAGGGTATGGCAGTTTCAGCCGCCGCAGCAGGGCCGCGGCGGATGGGGAGGCTGCTGCCGGAGATGCCGGGTCTGCTGAGGCAGCGCGCGGGAGATTCTGGGCGCACCAAGAGCACGGCTCCTACAAATCCTCCTTCACAAGAGGCGGGGTGCTGCCAGCTATCGCTGACTCTGGCTCCCTACCGGCGGGCGCCGCCGGTGGCGACGGGGAGGCGGCCGCTGAGGGCCACCCGCCAGCACCAGCCGCCGCAGGGGCAGGCGGACCAGGCGGGCTGCTGGCTGGCAACTTTGATTTTGATGACGAGGATGTGGTTGTCATGATTCCTTCAACAGACCACAATGCGGTCGCAGCCGTCGCGTCTGTCGGCGGCAGCTCGGCGGCGGCCCGTCAACCCGCGCGTGTTCCGCCGCTGCAGCAGCAGCAACAAGGAGACCCCAACTCACGGCTCGCGGTGGCCTTGTCTTCCTCGTTCTTCGCCCCGAGTTCCAGCCATCTCAGTGCCAGCATGGCTGCAGCTTCGACAAACACCGCCGCCGCCGAAGCAGCCTTACCCACCACGCTCTCGCGTGGCAGAAGCGTAGCGGCGGCGAACATTAGCGCTGCAGGCTTGATAGCAGCGGCGGAGGGTTCGCACTCGGGTTCGCTCCCTGGGCATGATGATGGGAAGGCAGCAGCAGGCTCGCAACACAGCAACCGGCATGGATCGCCACGTGGGCAAGCCAGCACCGCTGGGAAGCGGGCCTGGTACGTGGGTGTGTGCGCGTGTGTGTGCGTTTGTGGATAGTGCTCGACTCCCTTCCAAAGCGGCAATGGTGCGGAGCAGACGCAGCGAGTTGGATGCAGCAACTAGACAGAGCGCATGTGTCGTTGCTGCTGATGTCGTGTGCCATTATGTTCTTGCGTGGTAACAGGCACGAGGTGCGCGTGGCGCACGTGACTGACGGCGCCACGGGTCAGCGGCTGCTGGTGGTTATGCAGAAAGACGTGACCGCGAAGGTGGAGGCGGAGCGCCATATCATGAAGGTGGGGGCGGGCGGGCCGGCGGTAACACGGGTGCATGCGCATTGAGATCCATATGGCCGGCTTGCTGCGTGTGATGCCGAGCAGCCTTGGAGCTTGTTGTACGGCACATGCAGCGGTGGCCCTACTGGCCCCATGCCGCCGACCGCCGCTCCCGCCCTTATCGCTTGTGCCGCCGACACCTCCTCCGTACCTGTCCAGGTGTCCGAGGCCGAGCACCGCCTGCTGGAGCAGATCTTCCCGCGCCACGTGCTGACCTACATGACCCAGGACGGCTGCGCGCCGCTGCCCACGGCCTCCGCTTCCCAGCTGCGGCACATGGACACCATCCTGATGGCGCAGCCAACGGGCCAGAATGCTGCGGGCGATGGCAGCGAGGACAGCGAGGACGAGGACCCGTGAGTGGGATGCAGTAGTGGCCACCTTGCGTGTTGGGCACACAGCACCGTGAACCGTTTCTCTGTGCAAAGGTGTTCAACCTTCGCGTGCCGTACTCTTGCATGCCAGGATCGACGAGCGGGTCCCAGGCGCCAGCGCATGGCGGCCGCACGTGCGCGACTGCAACGCACTGGCCACGTGGCACGAGGAGGTGACCATCCTGTTCGCCGACATCCAGGGTGGGTGGTGTGGGTGCGTGGTGTGGTGTGCGTGGTGTAGGTGCGTGGTGTGCATGGGAGCGGTGGGCGTACGCGCCCAGCAGCAAACGGTGCCGTACATGCCCGCACCGTACATATTTGGTGCCTAGTGACTCCGCAACCGGCCACGCGCCTTAATCTTCCCACGCCTGAGGCCAGGGAAGGGGGGCATTGTGAGGCCGGGGAGGGACCAAGGAAGGGCCGGGGAATCGTGCAAGGCGGAGCTGGGGAGGGACCGGCGAGGGGCCAGGGCGGGACCGAGGAGGGATCTCCCACAGGAATGCGCCGAGGAGTGCAGCCTACCCGTCCCTCTGGCTCCCGTGACTTGCCCTCTGACTCCCATGCCCACCGTGCTCAATGCCCGCCTGCTGCAGGCTTCACGCCCATGTGCAAGGAGCTGCCGGCGACGGTGGTGATGCGCTTCCTCAACGACCTGTTCGTTCAGTTTGACTCGCTGGTGGACGTATACGGCGTGTACAAGGTGGAGACCATCGGCGACTGCTACGTGGTGGCGGGCGGGCTGATCAGCAAGGACATGGACGGTATGGCGGCGGTGCACGAGGGAGGCCAGGTGGACGCCCGCCACGCGGACCGGGTGGTGCAGTTCGCAAAGGTGTGTGGGCGATCAAGCGGGGACGAGGGAAGGGCAGGTTTCAGGAAACGCAGCGGGGTAATTCGAGTAGGCACCGAACGAGTGGGCCTGCAAGGTGGGCCATTCAGGTAGAGCGGCTAGCATGGGGGTCACACGCGGCGCACGTGCCATGGGCGCCAGCTCTTTCGTGTGTCGCGTAAAGCTGCGTGCACCCCGCCTTCCCAAGCACAGGCCATGCTGCGCGCGGCGGCGAGCATGCGCATGCCAACCCACGGTGGCCCCGTGCGCATCCGTGTGGGCGTGCACAGCGGCCCGGTCGTGAGCGGCGTGGTTGGCACCCGGATGCCGCGATTCTGCCTGTTCGGCGACACCATGAACACGGGTCAGTGGCTGGGCCGAGGGCACGGGGTTTTGTGTCCGGGCTTGGTGCCGCCGTGCCATGTGTGCTTCATTCGCTGCAACACAACTGTGGAGGACTTAGCCATTCCATGTGCCTCTCATGCACGGATCGCAGCGAGCCGCATGGAGTCCACGGGCACACCGGGCTGCATCCACGTCAGCCAAGACACCGTGAGTACCGTACACACGTCCGCGTTGGAACTTCTGCTGCGGCGTTGTTGAGCAGTACCGTAGCCTTGCTTGACATCTGGCATGTGCTTGGTCACACCCATTCTCCCGCTCACGCATCACGAACGTACGCGCATGCGTGTCTGCATGCAGTTCGCGCGGCTGTCTGGCTCGAAGGAGCGGTGGCGGCCCTCGGGCGGCATTGAGGTCAAGGGCAAGGGCCACATGGAGACCCACGTGTGGGCACCGGCTGGCGCCAGGTAGCATTGGCACTCTTCATTGCGGCCCTGCGGCTCCCTGAGGCCAGAAATAATATCCATGTGATTGTGTGTGTGGTTACAGAGTGTTGCGCACGTTCTTGCGTGCCTTCCTGATGGTGGTTTCCAACAACCTGGTTGCTCCCTTACATTCATCAACCATGCCAAGAGCAACGGACTCAATCGACTACAAGCAGAGCTTCACGCATGGGGAGCATAGGCGCTTAAGTACTCAATGAAGGATTGGCATGCATGAGGAAATGCGTGCAGGATTACAGCAAGGGAAGCGCGTGTGAAAACGTGCAGTATTAGCAAGCAGCTGGGCAGGACGATGCCGGTATGCGCCACTGGCTTGCACATGAAGAGCATGATGAAATGGATGAAATCAAGTATAAGCGGGCTCATGCAGGAGCATAAGGGGAGTGGGGTAGTTGGATCGGTTGTCAGCCTGGCCAAGACCTAGTGCAGTGATATCCATGGCCGCAATGATGCATATATGTATGGGGCTTCGCAATCGGACTGGAACCGCAAGCAAACCATTAGCCAAGCAATCCACCAACCTTGACCTTCGTCCTTGCACATTATTGCGGTGAGGAATGCGTCGTCACGTTTTTGTGTGTGGCTAGCGCCGGTGCCATGCAGAAATGGGTCTGGCCACGTTGGGTCGGCCATGCTGATACGAACAGGCAGAAAGAGGCCGGCGGCGGACGGAACTGTACTGGTACTGCACATGGGTGCTAAATCTTTGCTTACTTATCCGCATCGTATCTATCAGCGTTGAGAATTTGGGTACCTTCCGCTGCCTTGCGAGCTGCGGGTGGCAGGTTCGCGCACTGTGTTCATTCTGCATGCATTGACGTGATGGAGTCAGGGGGCTGCTGACGTTTCAGACTGCAAACAGGGCGGGGGCGGGCATCATGGGCCTTGAGTTTCGTGTCTCGTCGTGAGCAGCCGCACTGGGCATTTCCGGCTTTGTTGGGGACTGGCCACACCGCACGGGATCTTGTCTGTTTCTGCTGGTTCAAGTCAGCGTCGTCACGGCGTGCGGGCCGCGGGTCTTGCGTGCCACGTCAAACTGACCATTTGGTAGGGACTTTCAGATCAGCATACGGGCAAGGCATTTACACGGACGCACGTTTGTTGGCAAGCCCACGTAAGTAATAAGGCGCGTGGCACGGACAAGAGTTGGCGCCGCCCCCCTCCCCCAAACGGGCAAGACGGCCCGAATAACGAAGTATCGTATGTGTGAGAGGGCACAACGCTAACACTCCTGTAACGTGTCAAGAATTTCATGACTGCTGCACCACGGAATTAATCTGGACCAAGCAACGCCGGGAACGTTCATAGGACTGCGTAGCCGGGTTGCGTGAACGCAAATAGCCCTGTCGCCTTTGGTGCTTCCACAACCCGCATCCCAAAGCCCATAGTCGGGCCCAACCAGACCGCAGTCGACATTACCCGCAGCCCGCAGGCGAATCACACGTCGCCTGCCGTACCCTATCAAGCCTCGGCGCCTACCCAGCGTCAGCACGCAGTGCTACTGCTGCGCCCTCCTCCCCAGCCACGGCGGGTGCGTAAGGGCTGTTGTGTGCAACCGCAGAGCGCACACTAGATTGGCCACACATGCTGCGCACCCACAACCGCAAGCAGGAGCTCAGGCTGATCTGAGGGGAGCCCCCGGCCGCAGCGCCTGACCCGGGTGCCACCTGCGCGGCGGCGATGCTCCCAGCCGCTTCCAACAAGGTCCTCCGGCGGCCGCGGGCGCCTGCTGTGTCCAACTGCTGCGGCTGCGCCGGCACTGCGGGCGGTTTCGAGGAATCGTGCTTAGCATTGCTGGCTGCATCCGCCAGGAGAGCCGGGGCGGAGGTGGCGCTTCTGGCTCCAGCAGCGCTACTACCGCTTGCCTTGCCGCTCTTGCAACGCCGCTGGAGGTATGCCCGCAAAGCCTGCTGCTCCTGACACCCGGCTGCGCACACCAGCAGGGGGCGTTGTGCGGCTGCCTCAGCGCCGCCGCCGTCTCTGGGCACGCCTGTTGGCGGCGCCGCCTCCGACAGCAGCGCCAGTGCGGACTGCAGCAGCTGTTGCTCGCACGCTTCGGGTTCCAGCGGCTGGAGCTGAGCCTGGGCGTCGCCCGCCGCTTGGACCCCGTCCCGCAGCGCCGCAAGGCCAGCTGCTGGCAGCCACGCCTGAGGCTGCTGCTGCTGCTGCTTCTGCGCAATAATGCTGTCATTAGTTGAGGCAGCTCCAGACACCAGCAGCGTGTCGATGTCGCTGCTGCCTCGGGCCTTCAACAGCTTTGCCGGCTCCATCAATGCTACTGCGGGGGACACAACTGCCGCCTCGTTTGTTACTGCCGGTCCTGGGGCCGCCGAGCCGCCGCCGCCATCACCGCCGCCGACAGGCCCTCCGGCGCAAGACGCTTTGGCGCACGCCAAGTCGCCAGCAGCGGAGGTATTGTTCGGGTGCGGCGGGCCTTTGGCTGCTGCCGAGCTCGTTTGGCGGCACGCACACAACGCCGCAGGCAGCTCATCGAGCTCATTGCTGCTGAACGCCGTCGTGCCGATCACTGCGCCTCCCTCAGACTGCGGTTGCCACTGCAGCCGGGGCGGCGGCTGGACAGGTGCCGCGGCAAAAGCTCCTGGCGGGCTCCGCATCAGCTGCAAGCGCGACAACGCTGCCGCATGACTGGTCACGAGCTCAAAGAGCGCGTCATCAGCGCCGCTCATCACGCCATAGGGGTCTGCAGCGCAAACCAGAATACGTGCAGGTCAGGCGCAAACCAGGCAGCTCAGGATCAGGAAACCCAGCGCATTGGATCCATCCCTCATGCCGGATACCACAGGAAGGGCAAGATAGGCAGGTGGTGGCGGGCATGTGTTTGCGTGTGTGTGCGCGAGTGCACAGCAGCTCTTACCGGGTGCCTCCCCCACAAACAGCGGCAGCTGCCACATCCAGAACAGGGAGCCCAGCAGCGGCCGGTCGGCACTGCCGCTGCCGAGGCCGCCGCCGCCGGGTAGCCCCGGCTGTGCCGCGCTTGACGGCGGCGGCGCTACTGCTGCTGCTGGCACCCCGCCCACCGTGACACTCGTCACGAGCGGCTGCGGCGGCTGCGGCGGCTGCGGCGGCTGCGGCGGCTGCGGCGGCTGCGGCGGCTGCGGCGGCTGCGGCGGCTGCGGCGGCTGCGGCGCGACCGCCGGCGCGTTGGTAGCAAGAGGCGCCGGCGCGGCGAGGAGGCCGCGGAAAGCGACTGTCGCAGGCAGCCCAGTGCCTGGTGGGGTTGGCGAATCAGCGGCTGGCTGACGCGGTGGCTGCGCTTTCGGCTGCGGCGGTGCGCGGGGTGCCGCGGGCGTTGCGGGTGAGCTGACGAGCGCAGATGCCGGCAGCGGCGGTGACAGCAGCGAGCTTAGGAGCGTGTAGGTCTCATTGTAAACCGCGTCACGCTCAGCTACCGCCGCCCGTGCGCGTGATGCGGTTGCGCCAGACGCCGCTGCCACCTGCGCCCCTGCCGACGGCGCGGTGGCGGAACCGACCGCGCCCGCACCTGCGGCGGCGGGTTGCGGCCCTTGCGGACCAGCCGCCACCGCCCCTGCTGCTGGCGCCACCGGCGCACCTGGCACCGGCGGCACGGCACCAAGCGGTGCGCCTCCCTCTGAAAGCTCTCGTTCCACCGCCCTGGTGCTGCTGCTGGCGCTGCTGGCACTGCTTGCGCTGCTGCTGCTGCTGCTGCTGCTGTTGTTGCTGTAGGCGCTCCCCCCCTCCGCCTTCTTGCCGAACTCGTCCAGCAGCACGGGCTTGCGCAGCAGCTCGGCCGCAGCCGCCAGGTGTGAGGACAGCCAGTCCGACATGAAGGCGGCGTAGGGCTGCCGCGCCGCCGCCGCCGCCACCGGTGGCCGCTGCTGCTGCCGCCGCAGTTTCAAGCCTGCTGCGCTGTCGCCGCCGCCGCCGGCCTCCTCCTCCTCCTCCACCTGCGGCTCCACCCAGTGGTCGGGCCAGGCGTGCAGGCTTGCGAAGTCGATGTGCGGCGCGGCGTTGTTCGCCACCCAGTCCTGGCCCATGCCCGCGGCCCAGCCGCCGCCGTCGCCGCCGGGGTTGTGGCGGATGAGGGCGGGCGTGGATGGGCTGTGGGGGCCCAGAGGCGGCGGGCGCATCGCAGGGCAGCGCAAGAACAAAAGAGGTGGTGAGGACTGAGGAGCTATTTCCTGGTGAGGCCGACAGGACGAGCGGGGTGCGAGCAGGTAACTCTCCCCAGTGGCCGCCGGCCGCGCTCGTGCCTGTGTGCGTCTGTGCAATGCTACGATTTTCAGCCAATGTCGCAATAAAAGACACGCACCCGAAGAAGCCCTCGCTGCCAATGGTGATGAGGTGGTTGGGGTCCAGTGCACGCACGTGGGCACTCATCTCCTCTACCCACGCCTGCAAGCAATGCATGCGTCATTTGGGCTCGGCGTCAGCTCTGCCCGCAAGCAACGTGAGGAAGCGCCCATGGGTGCCGCAGCGGCAGCGACAGCAGCAGGCAGGCGCATGCGGCGGACCGGGACTCACCTGGACCGCAGCAGTGCAATTGGGCGCGGCCCACATCTCGCAGCGCGGTTCGTTCACCAGGCTCCTGCGCCAGCATGCACGAGTGGGAAGGGCAGCTGCCTATGCCTGCGACAGAAAGCGGGACCCCAGGTCGCGCGACGCATCTGGGCGACCCGTGCCCGCCCCGTGTTCGCCCATTCGCCCATTCGCTCTGACTGCACGCACGCACGCACACACGCACGCACGCACGCACGCACGCACGCACGCACGCACGCACGCACGCACGCACGCACGCACGCACGCACTTGCGCGCGCACGCCGCTCGCCACCTGCTGCGGTTCCTACCAGCAACCCTCCACCCCGTCCCACTCCGCCCGCTGCGCGGCTCACCAGGCCAGTATGGCGGGCTCATCTCTGTACAGCCGCCTGCACGCACCCGCAGCACATCAGCACCAGCAGCATCAGTGCACGCAGCTAGCACTGAAGCGCCGGGGCGGGCTCGGCAAGGGACAGCAGGAGGCTGGCAGCGCGGCGCCCGGCCCCTTCGCCACTAAGGGGGCTCGTGAACGCCCTGCCGCCCCGCCCCGCCCCACCCCACCCCGCCCCCGCACCTGCCCCCGCCCCCGCACCCGCCCCCGCCCCCGCCCCCGCACCCGCACCCGCCCCCGCCCCCGCACCCGCCCCCGCACCCGCCCCCGCCCCCGCACCACAAGCCACAAGCCGCCCCGCACCCGCACCCGCACCCGCACTCGCACCCGCACCCGCACCCGCACCGACACTCGCACCGACACCCGCACCGACACCCCCACCCGCACCCGGTCAGTGTGCTGCGGCGCATCAAGATGGCGGCGGCGTGCCGGCGGTACAGCGCCCGCGCGCCGGCGTCCGTGAAGAACAGCGCGTGCCGCGCCGCCTCGTAGCGCAGCGCCTCCAGCTGCTGCTGCTGCTGCTGCTCCCGCGTGGAGCTGCTGCTGGCGTTGCGGCTGCCGGGGGCGGCGCCGGCGGCTGCGGGCCGACCGAGCTGCAGTTGCAGCTGTGCAAGTGTACGGCCAAGCGTGTGTACGTACGATTCAGCACTTACTCAGTGAGGATAGGCGACGCGGCCCGTGATGGCACGACTCGACGAGCGAGCCGACCCAGCGGACGCGGCAGATCCAGTCGCGAACAGCGGATGCAACATCATAGCACAGCAGGAACACCATTGCGCACAGGCGGGCCGCGCATGCGTGCTTACCCTGACGCCAGTGGGGTCTCCGGGCGTGTCGGGCGGGCGGGTGCGGGTGCGCGGCGGCGCGGTGGGGCTCCAGTCCACATACTGCATGGGCAAGGGGGGCGCGCATGCGTGCGCGGCCGAGAGCACTGCGTGAGGCGAGGTGCCTCGCATCCCACCGCAACCTGCGCTCTCCCACCCGTGCGCCCAGCAGCAGGCACCCAGCCGTCCAGTGAACCGGGCCCCGCCTCCGCCGCTCCCCTGTCTGCCCCCCAACCCCATCAGCTCCTTTGCTCGCACCTATTCCCTTGTCCCACATCCCAGCGCCTCACATCTACCGGCCGCCCCCCAACCCCACCAGCAACCCCACCAGCTTCTTTTGCTTGCACCTATTCCCTGCCAATGCCAACACCGCCGACAGCCCCGGTCATCGGCATCCACGTGCTGCAGGCCGCCATCTATCGCCGCCGCCCACCTGGTCGACGCCGCCGGCGTACTTCCAGTTGTCCGCCAGCGACAGCACCAGCGACAGCCCCGCCGCCGCCGCCGCCGCCACCACGTGGTCCAGCCCCGCCAGAGCCGCCTCCAGGTACACGCCGGGCGCCACCTGCCGCCATGCGCCGGTACGGTGCGCGCACGCACGTACACGGCGGCACACAGGAAGGGTACAGGGCCGGCAGCATCATCGGGGGGATAATTTTGTAGTGTTTGCGCGCCGAAGGATAGATAGGCAGACCGGCGGGCCGGCGGGCACGCACGAAGGCAGGCCAGCAACACGGGGCGCACCGCGCTGCCGCCGGCCGCCCATCCACGTGTGAGCCAGCCCCCAACCCACCGAGCATGCGGCGGCGGCGGCGGCCCACCTGGAAGGGGAAGTCCGGCTCGGCGGCGTGCGCCCAGGTGCGCACCACGTTGAGGCCGCGCGCCGCGGCCTGGTCCATCAGCCGCGTCACGGCCTGGCGCCCGCTGAGGCCGCCTGCAGGTACGCATGCACGTGTGTACGCACATACGCACATACGGACCGGGACATACCGGCAGGGGGGAGCACAGCGTGGCGTGCGCATGCCTGGTAGGCCAACGTGTGGCATCCTGCACGCGGGTTTCATGCCGCCTTGGCGGCTTCCCCCGCACCCGCAACCCGTGCGTGTTCCTGTTGTTTGCACCTCCGCCCGCCTTCATACCCTTCCTGCTCCGCAGGTTTGCGGGCCTCGTGGGCCCCCCTCGCTATGACACGGTGGCATACGCAGCCCGGTAGCCCGCCGACTCTCTCACCCACGGTCTCAAACGCTTTCGGGCTGACCAGCCCAGCCGCCATTGCTAGCCGGTAGTTGTTGAATCCCACCAGCAGCTGTCGTGCTGGTGGGCAGCCCCGCACCAGCTGCAGCTGGCTGTTGATGCGCCCAAACGCAGCCTGCAGACCCGCGTGCGTGCACGCCGTCGCCGCCGCCGCCGCCGCTGTTTCGCTGCTGCTTTGCGAGGTGTTGCTGCCACCACCAGCACTGCCGCTGCTGTTGTCCGGCGCACCGCTGCCTTTGGCCGTCATGTTGCCGGCAGGCATTGGAGCGGTTGCTCCTCCCGCAGGCGGTGCGAGCAGGGCGCCCTCTGCCGTTGCTGCCACCCCCGCAATGGCAGACGCATCGCGGTCCTGAGGTGCGGTGGGATTTTTAGGTGAAGTTGCCGGTGTCACTGCAGACGCCAGGGGCCCCGCGGGCGTAGCAGGCAGCTGGGGGCCACTGGGTGCCAAGCCGCCGCCCGAGTCGACCGAAACCTCAACCCGCGGCAGCTGCCGCTGCGGCGGCTGCAGCGTGGCACCCAGAATGCCACCGACGACTGCGAGCGCGGGTAGCAGCAGCAGCAGCGCTGCGCCGGCGCACGCCAGTCTCCGGCCGCGACTCCATCGCTGCCATTGGCAGGCCCCGTCCCTTGCTGCTGTTGATGAAGGCTCCGTCCACTGCTCAGGCGCCGGGTGCTGCTGGTGAGGTGCTGAACTCGGCGCGGCTGAACGGTCGCCGCAACAGATGAACCGCGCAAACCTTAGATGCATGATCACGTCGGCCAACGCGTGTCCACAGGCGCATGCATTGCGCGTTGACGGCCCAGCCGCCGCGGTTGCCAGCGCCTGAGAGCCCGAAAGACCGAGGATCGACCCGGCGGTCGGTCGGGCGGCGTCTGCCACTTCAGAGAGTGCGCGGCGAGCGCATCAGACTGATCCCGCCGCATGTTCCGCGCCGGCATTCGCTGACTGCGCCCTCCCTCTAGTGGGGAATGGCTGGGCGTCAGGCCGTGGCTTTGGGCCCATCCGCTGGCGCCATCCATCACCCACTCTGGCGCCCGCGGGCCGCTCTGTCATGCCAGATAGAGGCGAAGTTGCCTATGTTGCACTTGGGCTGCTTTCCGAGGACACGGCACGTCGGTCTGGGCGTCGGCGTGTGATGGATGTTGCTCGAGTTCCATCGGGTCGCCGGCGATGACCAAAAGGCATCCATTGTGAGTTGCAATGCAAAGCGATATCCATTGGCGCTGGGGAGCAAGTATGGGGTGCAACATTTCCAGGAAGTGCAACATCTGTTGGGAGGACGGTATTGTGTTGACCTCAGTGATGTACTGTGTAAATCAAGATCACGCGTTGTATTTGACATTTACGGCGGCGAAAGTCCGGTACCACGCAAACCGCGCTTGCAGGAAGTGCAGAGGGACTCGGCTCACTCGCGATGAAGCGCGGAATGCTATTGTCCAGTGCGACTGCAAGATACACTACTTCCTCTAAACGTCAACAGCGCGACTAAAAAGCTCTGCAAATTTCATGGCCCCAAGTTGAATCGCCCGAGCGTTACGCAAGGTAGTCGCGCTGCAGCAGTGCGGATAATACTTGCTTGCCCTCCCGCATACACATGACAACACACAACAACATGCGCCGGGCAAGGACCGTCGACACGCTGCGAGGCTGATGGACTGAGTTTCAGGGTTCCCCAGCAGTGATTCCTACCTCCCGTGATCTGCATTGGACTCCTACGTACGTATGCAACCTTCAGCAAGCGCGTGCCGCGCGGACAGCGCGGCTGGCGCTGCGTCTGCCGGAGCTGTCCCGGCGACTTCTCTGCGACGCTCGCACGGTGCTGCGCGGGCGCGCGCACATCATCAAAAATGCCTCGGGGCGCCCACAGGTACCTGAAAAGACGAATGTCTGAGCAGGGCTATCAAGCCGAGCAAAAGTTGTGGGCGCATGCTTGACTCGCGCGCCTTTTTCGTTCGCGCCCAAACGCTGGCTTCAGGCGGGCCGGACCCGCAAGCTCTTCGACCTGCACCAGCCCCTGGTGGAAAGGGGCGGCCTAAAACTTCGACCCTGTGCCGCGCTGCGGCTGGAGGAGGCCACGGCCGCGAGGTGCGTGCGAGGCGAAACACCCCTTACACCGGCACCCGCCGCACGCATGCTGCCTGTCCACTTTGTTCGCGCGCAAGAAGGCATGAGTATGATGGCCTGTGACCTGCGTTCATCGCAGGGCCCTGAGGCGGCCGGCAAAGGCGTGGGCGGGGCGGGGAGCAGCGGCCCGGCCGGCGCCAGCGGCGACGCTCGCCAAGCCAGCGCCAACGCCGCCGCGTCCGCGGCTTCCGGCTCCTCGGCGTCTTTTGGTGCTGGCGGCGGCAAGGCGGGCGCCAAGCCGGCCGCCAGCGGGCCTGCCAAGGCGCAGCCGCCCATCGTGGAGGTCGTCCTGGCCGCCGACGACGCCGTGGCCCAGCCCGCCACGCCCTCCCCAGCCGGCGGCACCGCACGCGCCAGCGCCTCCTCACCCAAACCTCCCGGCGGCACCTCCGCCCCGACGACCGCAGCCTCCGCATCCAAACCCGCCAAGACGGCATCCGCCAAGCCGGGCGCGAAGCAATCGCCGGCGGCTCCGCCGCCGCCCCCGCCGCGCACGCGTGCCAAGCTGCGCTTCCTGGTGCCGTCCTTTGCGACGCAGCCGGGGCAGCACCTGGCGGTGGTGGGCCACTGCCCGGAGCTGGGCTTCTGGGACCAGAGCAAGGCGCTGGTGCTGGCCTGGGGCGAGGGCCACACCTGGAGCGGCGAGGTGGAGGTGGACATCAAGGGCGCGCAGGACAGCGAGTTCAAGGTGCGTCGGCAAAAGCGGCAAGCGCTTCTGCAAAGCAGGGAGGAGGGGCGAGCGGTTGCGGCGGAGCGGTGTATGCCCCGCCTACGCAACCGCGCAGTGCGCTGTCTGCGGTGTGCGAGCCATTGCGATGGGTGCGGGGCCCCGTTGCAACGGTTGCGCTCCGTTGCTGACGTGGCTGCGGCTGCGGACGCAGGTGATCATGGTGGACGGCCGCGCCAACACGGTGCTGTGGGAGCCCGGTAACAACCGCATCCTCAAGGTGCGGGCCCTAGCCCTGGCTTGTGCCACGCATGCCGTGTTTTGCCCCACCCTGGACTCAAGGGCCTGAAGCTTTCAGGGGCCTGACCTTGCCACCCGATGCGCCCTCAACGCGGCGTTCTGTCACAGGTTCAGTCGGACGCGGAGGCCGCCAAGGCGGGCGACGCGCCGCAGCTGCTGCAGTGCGTCTGGGGCGACGACAGCAGCCACCAGGCGCCGCCGCCAGCCGCCGCCGCGGCCGGCGCGGCTGCGGGCCTGGGCGAGGGCGTGCTGCGCGCGCGCGTGCAGATCGTGGTGCCGCTGTACGTGGGCGGGCCGGGGCAGCGGCTGGTGCTGGTGGGCAGCGGGCCGGGGCTGGGCAACTGGGACGTGTCGCGCGGCGTGCAGCTGAGCAGCTCGCCGGGCCACATCTGGCGCGGCGAGGTGGAGCTGCCGCTGGGCGTCATGCTGGAGGGCAAGGTGCGGCGGTAGGGGCGGGGGGCGGGGCGAGGAGGCGCGGGATTTTAGGGCATGACTGTGTGACGTGTTAGGTCACTGCAGAAGGGGGCGTAGGTGCAGTCTCCATCATGGGCTGGCAGGCACCGTCTAGGAGTCCGGACTGACTTACCTGTCCATGTCTTGTGCGCAGCTGGTGGTGGTGAGCGGCAACGGCGAGCAGCGCTGGGAGGCGGGTCCCAACCGCACCCTCAGCCTGGCGCCGCCGCCGGCCGAGGACATCCTGCCGCCGCCGGAGGACGCGCCCGAGGGCGCCAAGCCCACCCAGGTGCGCACAGGGGGCGGCGGCGGGGCTGAATGAGGTTCCGCAGCGTTGCCGGGACCCCGGGGGCAGCCGAGCCTCCGTCTCACACACCTGGGGCATCCTTCGTGGTCAGCTATCATTCACCACATGCGTGTCCGCCCCACCACTAGGTTTGGGTTGCGTTTGTTTGGCGAATTGGTGGCTGGTGTTCACACCCCCACCTGCCGCTCGCGCTGCGCCGCAGGTGTCGGGGCACTACGTGGTTCTGGCGCACTGGGGCATCACCGGCTGCTCGCAGGCGCTGTACCGGCCCGACGTCGACTCGGACGCCGCCAAGAGCGGTGAGCGGCGCCGGCGGCAGGGGACATACAATCCTAACGCCTCATGCTCCCCGCCCGCTGTCCAACATCGCGTCAGCTGTACTGTCCCTGCCTGGAACCCCCGTGCACAGCCGACACACGCCGCCAGCCCGCCTGCACCGCCCACGCCACCTGAACCTTGCATCCACCCACCCGCGCCAACCTAACCCGGGCCCCCCCCACCCCCGCACACAGGCCCGCTGTCCGACGCCGCGGTGCTGTCGCTGGTGCACTTCACGGTGCCGCAGTACGTGACGGTGCCGGGGCAGCACCTGGTGCTGGTGGGCAGCGTGCCGGCGCTGGGCGGCTGGAACCCCACCAGCGGCGTGCAGCTCAAGTGGGGGCCGGGCCACAGCTGGAGCGCGGAGCTGCTGCTGGGGCCGGGGCAGGACATCGAGGCCAAGGTGCGTGCGGCCCGGCAGGGCGTGTGGGCTTGCGCTGGGGCTTGCCGGGGGCATCAGGCGCCCGGAGCGTGTGCGGGGAGCACCGGGAGCGTGTGCGGGGAGAGGGAAGGGCCGCGCGGCTCGAGACGGGAAGTGGGCATGCTGACAGTATCTTGAGGGGACGGGCGGTGCGGTGGCGCTAGCTGCGCGTGGCGCTCACTTGCAAGCGGTGAGCTGTGCGGTGCGCTGTGGTGTGCCGCGGTACGACAGGTGGTGTACTACGACAACGGCAAGTACAGCTGGGAGCCGGGCCCCAACCGCTCGCTCAAGCTGAGCGAGGTGCTGCGCGGCGCCTCGCCGGGCTCGGAGCCGCTGTTCACCTGCTACTGGGGCCACACGCCCACCACACCGGTAGGCAGGGGGGGCGGGGGCGAGACGGCGTGACGATGCGGCACCAGGCGGCGTGGTTGTGCGGCGTACCCGGTTGCTTGCTTGCAAGGGGGCGGCAAGGCGGCTGTGAGTAAGTGTGTCTCTCCCTGGCACCACAACACCCACAGGTGGTGGTGGTGCCCAAGCGCCACCCCCGCGACCTGCCCGCCGACTTTGAGCTGGTGGAGGGCGAGGTGCTGGACCCGGTGGTCAAGCGCGAGCGGCCGCCGCCGCCGCGGCTGCAGGACGTCGTGTACGGGGAGGGCAAAGGTGGGTGGGGGAGGGCGGGGTGGGGGCGGGCGGGCGCACCGCCCGGGCGCTGCTCGGTTGGGTGGCGTTGGGTGGGGTGGGTTGTGAACACCAGCCCAATCTAAACCCAAGCGAAACTAGACAAGGGACAGGCGGGGTGGGGTGGAGACTGACCGGGAGGGCGGGGATACACTCTCAGGCTTGTGCTCTGTACATGGGCCGCACGTGTGCCGCGTGTGTGATGCTGATGCGCCCTGCCACCCCACCTCGCTGCGGGGCCTGTCGTTCCTGATGACTGAGTCCGCTGCACCCTGGTCTCAGGCCCCACGGCCGAGAGCGACGCCATGCTCCGCTTCCTGGTGTTCATGATGTCCACCTTCATCACCGCCAAGCCCCCGGGCACCACCGCTGCCAGCGCCGCCAGCGCCGCAGCCACCGCGGCCGCCGCTGCTACGGCCACCGCTACCGCCGCAGCGGCCGCGGCCGCCGCCTCGTCCGACGCGGTGGTGGACGCCTCGGTGGCGGCGGCGGCCTACGAGGCGCAGCTGGAGTCCATGCGGCAGGCGCTGCGCGCGGCCAAGTTCCGCAACACCAAGATGAGCTGGGAGCTGAGCGAGACGCGGCGCAAGTATGAGGCCAGGTGCGGTGGGGAGGCGTGAAGGCCGCTGCATACCAGCCTGCAGCCCTTGCGACCAGTGTGGCTCTCGGAAGATGTGCACTTGGCTGGCCTGACTGTGATTGAACGTTGCGTTACGGAGGCTGCCACGTGGTTGTGTGCGCACTGCGCAGGCTGGGCGAGCTGGCCCAGACGACCCGCGACTCGGAGGTGGCGGCCGTGCTGGCGGCGGCCTCCAGCGCGCTCAGCAGCGGCGCGCTGTCCGGCGCGGAGGCGGACGCGGACTCGTCCATGGACGGCGCGGCGGCGGCGGCCGCAGCCGCAGCGTCCGAGATGGGGCCGCAGGTGGGTGCGGGACCCGGGCACCTGGACATACAGCCGTACCTCCCGCAGGCCCGCACACAGCTGAAGTCGTCAGGCACCGCTTTGGAACCGGGCTTGCGCCCACACGCGCCGCTGCTGGTGCTGACGCCGGTGTGTGTCTGCTACTCTGCTGCCCTCAGGCCATGTCCGCAGCTGTGACGGCGCTGGCGGGCGCGGTGCCGGCGCTGGAGCTGCAGCAGCTGCGCGACCTGCTCAAGGCCTATGAGGAGGCCAATGTGGCGTTCGAGGCGCGCGCGCGGCAGCAGGCCAAGAAGGGCGCGGCGGCCTCCGCCAAGACCAGGCAGGAGGTGAGCGCAGCGCCCGGGGCTTTGCCCGGCGCAGGCCGCACGCAGGAGCGGCACCGGCTTTGCGCCGCGTCCGGCACCAGCGAATAGGACGAGGAAAGCCGTACAGCCGGGGCTCGGCAAAATGCACACGCTCGGTGCTGCCAGTGACGGCTTCCCCCCGGTCAATCGGGTCGCTCGCCCCTACGCCTGCTGCCCAGCCTGCTTAAATCCTCTCGTGCCATCGTTGCATCTCCCCCCGCAGGTGATCGCTGCGGAGATGGCCATGGTGGAGGCCCGTGACGCGCTGCGCAGCCGCCTGGAGGACATCGCCGCCGGGGCCCTGGGCGCCCCGGCCGCGGCGGCGGTGCGCTACGCCGCCGCCACCGCCGCCATGGAGGCCGCCTCCGCGGCCGCAGCCTCCGCCTCCGCCGCAGCCGCCACCGCTGGGGCCGGCGCGGACGGGACGATGCGGCCGGCAGTCGCGGCGGCAGCTGCGGCGCTGGCGGCGGGCGCCGGCGGCTCCGCCGCGGCCACGGCGGCTGCGGAGGTCGAGTCGCTCAAGGCGCAGCTGAAGCAGCTGCTGTCGCAGCGCAACCAGCAGATGGAGTCGGCGCGGCAGCAGAACAGGGAAGCGGAGGAGCGAAACGGTGAGCTTGGAACGCGACGCAGCCTGGGCTGCTTGCTGTGTGCTGTGTAGGGCTCGGGTGCTTGCGGACGATATTGTGCCGGCTGCGGCACTTGTGCACTTGCGTCACGCGCGAGCTCTTGCTCCTCACTCACATGCAGCTGCGCGCATCTCCGCGCTGGAGCTGGAGCTGCTGCAGCTGCAGCAGCAGTCGCTGGCTGCCACCATCACGGCCGCGGACGCGTCGGCAGCCGTGGAGGAGGCCAATGCCGCCGCCGACAGCATGATGGTGGGTGCTGGCTCGCTCAAGGGAGCCGTGCTGTGCCCAATGGCGCGAGCATTGCACGCCAGGCGATGCCGCCGCTAGCATGCTTCCCGCATCACTCGCGAACCAGCGCCCACCCAACCGGTTCTCCCTCCGCCCAACAGGCGAGCCTGCGCCAGGCGCTCATCTCCGCTGAGAACGGCCGCGCCGCCGCCGCCTCCGCCGCCGACACCCTGCGCGCGGCCTTCGACGTGCGCGAGGCGGAGCTGCTGGCGGCGCTGGAGGCGGAGCGCGTCCGCTTCCAACTGGCGCTTGACGAGGCCAAGGCGGCGGGCGCCGCGGCCACTGCGGCGGCAGTGGAGGAGAGCGCCGCCCAGCTGCGGGCGGAGTTCTATGTGCGGGAGGCGGAGCTGGTCCGGTCGCTTGAGGAGGTGAGTGTTCACAGCTGGGACTGTTGCACGCGTATCACCGCAGTTGTGTCAGCAGCGCATGCGCAGCTCGATCCCGACGCCCTTAGCTTTTGGCTATGCCGTCCTGGCCGCACCGCCACAGGCACGCGAGCGCTACAAGGCCGACGCGGCGGCGGCGGCGACGGAGGTGGCGGCGCGCGAGGCCGAGTTGGTGGCGCAGCACCAGGCGGAGCTGTCCAAGCTGCGTGAGAAGACGGAGGCGGCGCTGGAGGCGGCGCTGGCCGAGGCCGAGCAGCAGCGCGCGGACGGCGACACCCGGGCGGCGTCGCTCCGGTCGGCGGCCGCCGCTCGTGAGGAGGAAGTGCAGGCCAAGCTCCAGGTACGCAGTCGACACCGGGTGCTGGGATGGCGTGTCGACATGACCCTGCCGTTACAGTGCTAGATGTGGTATGTGACGCGCTTGGTGGCTGACCTTGTTGGGCGCAACCGTGGCCACTGCAGGCTGCTCAGGCGCGCTATGAGAAGCTGGCGGCCGCCGCGGCCGCGGAGCGCTCCGCGGATCGCGCCACGGCGGACAAGGCGGCCGCCGAGCTGGCATCGCGGCTTGCGGCGAGCGATGCGGCAGGTGCGGAGCTGGGTGCCGCGCTGCAGGCGGCACGCGGCGAGGTGGCGGCGACGCGGGCGGAACTTGCGCAGGCGCGCAGCTCCGGCTTCACCATGGCCCGCGGCTACGAGGAGCTGGTGGGTGCGAGGCCTTCGCGTAACTGGCCGCCTGTATGTGTCAACCTGCTGTGGCAAGAATCGCAAGCTAGCCCTTTGTTGTTCGTTTGAGCTCGATGTGTGCTGGGTGCCGCTCTTTCCTGTCCATCGCGCAGGCCTGGCAGCTGAGCGCGGCGCTGTCGGAGGCGGCCGCCGCCAACGAGTACCGCACCGTGGAGGGCGCCGCCGCTGCGGAGGTGGGCAGGCTCTTTGCTTGAAAATGCGGGCGGCTACCCAGTACTGCACAGTACCGTATTTCGCGACCTTCCCTACTTCGCATCCGCCTGCATTAAGTCTCCTTCTCCCGGGGGCAATTTGATGCAATACGGTGCCGGCTGCAGGCCGATTCGGCGCTCAAGGCGGAGATCGCGGCGCTCATGTCGCGCGCCTCGCAGCTGGAGGCGCAGCTGGCGGCCGCCACCCGCCAGTACGAGGCAGACCTGCTGGCGGCGGAGCAGGTGGGGGGCAGCGCGTGCTGAGAGAGCGTGCGCGGGTGTGAGAGGGGCCCGCCCCTCTAACTCTTTAAGGACTCGCCGCTCCCGCGCAAGGACCATCGTGACGCCGCGGTCGGCATGTTGAGGTTGCTGGCGTGGGCAGGTTTTGCTCAAATCTAGATTGCCGTCAACCCCGTGACGTCCATCCGAGAGCAGCGACGGCGAGGTCGTGGTCGTGGAGTGTAGCAGCGACCTTGCCGCTCGACTGGCAGTGTCCAGGGCCTGCAGTTTGCTGGTGCACGATGAGCCTTGCGTATTCTGAACTGGGGCCCGCCGTGTGCGCGCAGGTCGCGGTGGCGGCGCGCGAGGCGACGCTGGCGGCGGCCCAGTCCCAGTTCGAGGCGGCCAGCTCGGCCATGAGGGCGGCGCATGTGCAGGAGGTGGCGGCGGCGGAGGCGCGACTGGCGGAGATGGCGGCGGCGCTGCAGGTGCGGCCGGCGCACCGGGAAGGGCTTGCCACCACCTTGTTGCGATTTAGGTTTGCTTGCTGTGCTGAACGCTTGGCATGTGATTTTTACCGCGATGCACAGGCTGCAGAGCAGAAGGCGAAGGAGACGGAGGCCGCCGCGGCTGCGGGCCTGGACTCGACGCAGCAGGTGATGCGGCAGGAGCTGGAGGCGGCGCGGACAGAGGCTGCGACGCGGCTGGAGGCAGCGCGCGAGGAAATGGACGCACGGCGCCGCGAGCTGGAGGCAGCCGTGGCCGCCGCTGCGGCCGAGCTGGCGGATACCAAGCAGCAGTACGAGGCTCGGCTGTTGGAGCAGCAGGTGGGCGGCAGCGCGTGTGTTAGAGAGCACAGCGCGTGTGTGTGCACGAGCTGGCGACGGCTGGCATCTGTAGTAGCAGTACACGGGTGCGAAATGCCCGCGACTGCACGGCGCTGGGACGATAATATTTTTCATGTCTTGAGTTCGCGGCTGCCGGCTTGACCACAGGGGCGCCTGATGGAGGAGCTGGCCGCGCGCCGGGAGGACCTCAAGGCGGCGGCGGCGGCGGCGTCCAGGATGCGCCTGGAGCGAGATGCCCTGGCCGCGCAGCGCCTGGCGGTGAGTCGTGCCGTCCAGGCCCCCTACCCAAGCATTGCAGCTGCGCACGCTCTGCTGCGCGCTTCCCATCTGGCCACGATGACGCTGATGTCGTGCCCTGCCGCCCCCCGTCCGGCTGTCCTGCACAGGAGCTGCGCACGGAGCTGGAGGACGCAGCCGCCGCGCGCGAGCAGGTGAGCGCGGCGGCCCCCACCCCCACTAATGCATCATCCCAGTTTTGGGCACATCTGCTGGCGCCGTGCAGCCGCGTCCTTGAACGTGCGCGTTGCCCTGAGCCCCCTCATGTCATGTCCTGCCCGCAGGCTCTGCGGCGGCGCCAGCAGGCAGACATGGAGCACGCCGCCACCGCCAACGCCAAGGTGGCGGCGCAGCTGGTGGACCTGCAGCTCTCGGCGGCGGAGGCGGCGGAGGCGACGCAGGAGGAGAAGGAGGCGCGCATGGAGGAGGTGCGGAAGGCGCGTGCCGCTTACGAGGAGATGGCGGCGCGGCAGCAGGTGCGTCGTGGTTTTCGTTTGCTTGCGGCAGCGCTGATACCGTACCTGGCATCAGTCTTACTGCAAGCACACCGTGAGCGATTTTGCTGGGTTTGACATGGATAAATGTATGCTGGCGCGCGCGCAACAAACAGGCTATTGCGGAGGAGCAGCTGCGCGCCGAGCTGGACGCGCTGTCGGCCAGCCACGCCGCCGAGCTGGCGCAGCTGGAGGCGCTGCACGCGGAGCAGCTGGCGGAGCGCGCCGCGGCTCTGGACGAGGTGGCCTCGGTGCTGGGCGGCGAGGTGGAGGCGCTGCGCGGCGAGCTGGCCAGCCGCCAGGAGATGTGAGCGCCGGGCCTGGTCGCAGTCGGCGGGGCTGGTGGTGGTGATGGCGGTGGCGCTGGCGGCGGTGCTGATTGCGCGAACGGCTACCGCATGTTGGGTTGCGAGTTGTTGGAGCTGTTGGAGCTGCTCACTGGAGGCGCCGCTGAGCCGGTGCACGTGCGGAAAACGCGCACACACACATGCAACCAATTAACCCACCAACTAACCGGCCGCAGGTACACGGAGCTGGCCCGCGACCAGGCCGACCTGGCCGCGTCCGCCGCCGCCGCGCAGAAGGCGGTGGCGGAGCTGGAGGCGCAGCTGGCCGCCGCCACTAGCCGCCACGCGTCGGAGCTGGAGCAGCTCAAGTAAGAGGAGGCTGCGAAGCAGCCGTACGCTAGACCTGCCTGCCTGCCTGATTACGCTGACATACCTTGCCACTTCGCTAAACAGTTGTGCCCACGTCATCAAAAAAACCGCTGCTGTCGCTCTCGCCGCGACGCCCACAGGACGCAGCAGTCGGCGCTGCTGTCCGCCGACCTGGCCTCCGCCCGCATGGACGTGGAGCAGGCGGCAGCCGCCACCGTGGCGGCGGTCAGGGCCGAGCAGCAGGCGCAAGTCGCGGCGCTCACGCAGCAGGTGCAGGAGGCCCGCGCCGAGCTCGCTCGGCAGCAGGAGGCCGCCGCGGCGCAGCAGGCGGCGCTGGAGGCCGCGGCGGCGAAGCAGCGGACCGTGGAGGAGCTGCTGGCGGTGGCGGTCGCCGACCAGGCGGCGGCGCGGGCGGACTACGAGCACCAACTGGAGGCGGCGGCGGCGGAGCTGGCCCGCACGCGGCAGCAGTTCGAGACGCGCCTGGTGGAGCAGCAGGTGCGGGCCTGCAGTGCCCTTGGCACGGGGCTAGCAGCTAGCATGGTGCAAGGGGCAAGCTGGGGTTTGGCATGGACGCGGTATCGTCAGCCCGGCCTTGCAAGTGCGTAACTGTTGCCCGGTCCTACTGCAGATGCGCATTCTGACCGAGGTGGCTAACAAGCGGGAGGCGCTGGAGGCTCAGGCCGAGGCCCTGGCGGTGAGGCTTCCTCTCCTTTCGTTGCTTTCCCCAGCTCGCAGATCATGTGGCGCCAACCGCTCAGCATCGCACTGCCGCACCAATTGTGTTGAACACCCGTGTGCCGCGCCCTGACCCGCAGGAGGAGCAGCTGGCGGGCGCCCTCCGGCTGCAGAAGCAGCTGGAGGAGGCCCTGGCGGCGCACCGGGCGCAGGTGACGTCGCTGACGCTGGAGCACACGCAGCAGGTGGCGGCGCAGGAGGCCGGCTTCCAGGCGCAACTGGCGGTGAGCTAGTGCTGTCATGTGTGTCGCTCTCAGCCATTTCCCATCACTGTGCCTGTGCGTTTGTTTTTGCGTCAGCTTTGCGTCAGCTTGTTGTTCGCCGGCCTTCATTCCTTGACCCCATGTGCTGTGCTCCTCCGCACGCGCGTGCCCCACCAGGACCTGGCCACGAAGCTGGGCGCCGCGCAGCACGAGGCGGAGGAGGCGGCCACGCGCCAGCAGGAGGCGGCGCTGGCGGCGACCGAGGCACAGCGCAAGCTGCAGGAAGAGGCCGCGGCGCAGCTGCAGCAGGCGTCCGCCGCGGCTGCCGCCGATGCCCTGAAGGTGCGGCATTTGCTGTGCCTCCTTTACTCCTGAGCGGTGATGCTGATCTCGCATTGTAGCATTGGCAACGTCTACCCACATGCTATTTCCGGTAACCCACTTTCGCCTATGTGACCGGTTCACAGTACAACCAAGAGCTGGACGCCATCAAGTCGTCGCTGCAGGCCCAGGTGGACGACGCACGTGCGCTGCAGTCCGCCGCTGCCGCGGAGGCCGCAGCCATCCGCAGCCAGGCTGAGGCGGCGGCGCTGAAGGCGGCGGCGGAGGCCGTAACGCTGCAGTCCATCGCCACAGCGGCGGAGGCGGCGGCCGCGGCGGCGGCCGCTGACGCCGCGGCGGCCGCAGCCCAGGTGCAGGACCTGCAGCAGCAGCTAGGGGCTGCACAAGCTTCGGCGGCGGCCCAGCTAGCGGAGGCGCAGGCGCGCAGCGAGGCGGCGCTGGCGGCGCTGAAGGAGGCGCAGTCGCGCGAGCTTCAGGCGCTGGCGGCACAGCTGCAATCGGCACAGCAGGCAGCTGCGGAGGCCCAGAAGGCCGCCGCAGAGGCGGCTTCGCGCGAGCAGCAGGCCCTGACGGCCGGGAGCGCTAAGGCGGAGGCCCTCACCGGCGAGGTGGACGCAGTGCGCGCCGCCCTGACCGCGCAGCTGACTGACGCCCAGTCGCAGCAGCAGGCGGCAGAGGCTGAGGCCGCCGCCACCAAGGCGCAGGCGCAGCAGCTGCAGCAGGCCCTGGCGGCGGCGCAGGCGGCCGCGCAGGCTGACCTGGCGGCGGCCGTTGCGCGCAGCCAGGCGGAGGTGGCTGCGCTGAAGGAGGCGCAGGCGCTGGAGTCGCAGGTGGGGTGGTGCTGATGGTTGCGTCAGGGTCCTGTCTTGCAACTGTGGTGTGGGCTGCTGGGTGCACCCAGAGAGCATCAAAACCCTGGCATTAATGAATACGTGCCGTGCGTTGTGTGCTGCAGGCTCTGGTGGCGCAGCTCGAGGCGGCGAAGAAGGCGGCTGATGAGGCAACCGCCCGGGAGAAGAAGGTGGGTGCAGCTACAAACCAGCTGTTTGCAGGTGGCATGTCGGCGCAGATGGCGTAAGCCTAACTCGGGCATTGCACGTGTCCGGCGTCATGCAGGTTCGCGAGGAGGCCGTAGCCAAGGAGACGGCGCTGCAGTCCCAGCTGGAGGCCACCCGCGCCGAGGCCGGCGCTGCCCGCGCCGCGCTGGCGGCCCAGCTGGCTGAGCTGCAGGCGCAGAAGGACGAGGCCGCCGCCCACATGGAGGCGACCAAGGCGCAGGTGATCGACCTGCAGGGCCTGCTGACGGCGGCGCAGGCGGCGGCGCAGGCTGTGCTGGGTGACGCGGAGAAGCGCGGCGAGCAGGAGGCGGCGGCGCTGAGGGAGGCGCACGCCACGGAGCTGCAGGCGCTCACCGCGCAGCTGCAGGCGTCGCAGCAGGCGGCGGCGGAGGCGCAGAAGGTAGGCCGCAGCGGTCTGCCTGTGGTAGCGCGGAGCTTGAAATCCTGAACGGTTGCCGCCTTCAGTTTACCGTACGCTGTCCTGATATGGACGTCCATGCAGTATCACGGTATCGTAACCCCATCCTTGCGCATGCTGCCGCCTTCCCTGTGTCGCAGGCCCTGGCCGACGGTGCCGCCCGGGAGCAGGCCCTCTCGGGCGAGGTGAACTCAGTGCGCGCGGCGCTGACCTCTCAGATCGCCGACACCAAGGCGCAGCAGGCGGCGGCGGAGGCCGAGGTGGCGGCGGCCTGTGCCCAGGCGGAGGCGCTGCAGCGCCGGTATGAGGAAGCGCAGGCAGCGGCGGCCGCGCAGTTGGCAGAGGCGCAGGCCTGCAGTGAGGCGGCGCTGTCAGCGCTGAAGGAGGCGCAAGGCCGGGAGCTGCAGGCACTCTCCGCGGAGCTGACTGCGGCGCGCAGAGAGGCGGAGGAGACGGCGGCACGCGAGAAGCAGGTGGGGTGTTGTGGCTGTGCGGCAACAGCTCCTGCAGTCTCTGCAGCGCGTGTGCCTAACGTTGGCGCCGTGTTGACACCGCGCTTGACAGGCTCTTGCCGACAGCGAGGCCAAGGCCGCAGCGGCGGCCAAGGAGGCGGCGGCGCTGCGCGCGCAGCTCCAGGCGGCGGAGGCGACCGCCGCGGCGGCCGCGGCCGAGGTAGCGACGCTCAAGGGCGCGACCGAGGAGCTGAAGGGCCTCATGGCGGAGGCCGAGAAGGGATTCAAGGCAGAGCTGGCGGCTACGGCGAGCCGCGGCGAGGCGGCGGTGGCGGCGCTGAAACAGCAACACGCCGAGGAGCTGCAGGTGCGTTGGTGTTGGGGTCGGGGTTGTACTGTACATCACCGAGTATCACCCTGGTTTTCTACCAGTTGCTGAATGGATCCTGGTTCCGTTTTTCCGCACACCGCAGAGCCTCAACGCGCAGCTGGAGGCGGCGCTGCAGAAGGCGGAGGAGGCCGCCCGGCGCGAGCAGCAGGCGCGCGCCGAGGCCGAGGCCTCCGCCGCCGCCGCCGCCGCGGCGCAGCAGCTGACCGCCGACGACCTGGGACAGCAGCTGCAGCAGGCCGCCGCACTGGCTGCCGCGAGCGCGCTGATGGTGAGCGGTGTATGCGCGCATGCTGTGCCTCATCAGTCCTTGCCGTCTTGTTGTCGCCCTCTTCGACTGTGTAAGGCTTGCTGTGTCACCATATTGACTTGCACCACCACCGCCACGTCGGTCGCTACTTCTCCGCACGCAGCATCAGCAGGAGATCGAGAACCTCCGCGGCGCCGCGCAGCAGCAGGTGGCTGCGGCCGCGGCGGAGGCGGCAGACGCGCGCGCGCAGGCGGCTGCCGCAGCCGCCGAGGCAGCGTCGAGCCGCGCCGCGGCGGAGGAGCTGCAACGGCGCGCCGACGAGCTGGCTGAGCGCTACAAGGCGGAGCTGGATGCGGCTGCGGGCCGGCAGTCGGCGGAGCTGGGGGAGCTGCGTGAGGCGCAGGCCAAGGAGCTGCAGGTGGGCTGCTGCTTGGGTTGGTGGTAGCTTCCGGACGGCTGTCGGCGGCTGGTTGGAATGTGATGTGGGCGGATGTGGGCAGCGTTGCATGCATGTGAAACAACCTGGTCAATTTGATGGTGCGTGCAGACTCTGCGCGCGGCGGCCGCGGAGGCTCTGGTGAGGGCAGAGGCCGCTGTCGAGGAGGCCGAGACCCGGCACCAGCAGGAGCTTGAGGCGGCGCAGGCCGCCGCTTCCGCTGCCGTGGCCGACCTGGAGGCTCGCCTGGCGGACAGCCGCCGCCTGGGTGAGGAGGCCTCTCGTGCCGTGGCCGAGTGGCGCGTGAAGGCGGACGAGGCCAACGCTGCGGCCGTGGCCTCACGCCGCAAGATGGAGGAGGCGCAGCGGCAGGCGGCGGAGGCGCAGCGGCAGCTGAGCGAGGTCGCCAAGTCCTCGGGCGACGCCGGCAAGCTGGCCGAGGCGCGCGCCGCCGCGGTGGCGGAGGCGCAGGCCGCCGAGGCGGCGGCCAAGCGACTGGCAGAGGAGCGGTCGGCGGTGGCGGCAGAGCTGCAGGGCAAGCTGGAGGCCGCGCTGGGCGAGCTGTCGGGTCTGGCGGCGGTCATGGGCGCCACGCAGGTGCGGCCGGTGCTGGTGGTGACAACCGTGTGTGTGTCCGAGTCTGTTACAGCGCTCTATAGCCCTTCCTGGCATGCGAGAAAGCGGCGCCCTCATGACGGACGTGTCCCATTGAAACTGCATGCCAAAGCTTCTATTAAGATCCTGCTAATCTGCCTGCGAAGTGAAAAAAAGCTCATAGACAAGTCGTTGTGTTGACTGTGACTATCTGTCACGACGTTTCGTCCGTCATCGCAGGCGACCCATGAAGCGGAGCTGCGGGGCGCCGAGGCACGTGCCATGCAGCAGTCCCAGGCGCTCCTGGTGAGCAAGCAATAGCCGTAGTAAAAGTGCATGCGCACGCGCCTGGGTCGGCTGCATCATCTGGTGCCCTCAAACTCATCTGGTTTCGTTTTGGGGAAAACAAGGCAATACCATGTATACGACGCAGCAAGCATTGCCACCTGTCCACTTGCAGGAGGAGCTGCAGGGCGCGTGGGCGTCCAAGCAGGCGGCGGTGACTGAGCTGGAGGAGCAGCTCAACAGCAGCCGCCAGTCCGAGGCGGCGTCCAGGACGTCAGGTGGGGCCGGGGGCCACGTGGCGTGCTCCGTAACCTGTTTGCAGGCCTTGCGTACCGTATTCGAACAGCATCGGTCTGACTGATTGCCCGTCCACCGCCGTTGTGGTTCGCTGTCATCGCAGCCGAAGCGCTGCAGCGCCAGGCGACGGCGGCCAAGGAGGCGCTGGCGGCCGCCGAGGCGCGCGCTGCGGCGCTGCAGAAGCAGCTGGCGGATGAGAAGGCGGCGGCCGTGGCCGCGCAGGAGGCGGCGGCGCGGGCGCAGCAGGAGGCCGTGGCGAAGCGCGAGGCGGACCTCAAGTTCGCGCACGCCAAGGAGGTGGCGCTGCTGCAGACGCAGGTGCGCATCTCCCTCCCTTGCGACCTTAGCCCGCCGTCTGCGATACCGTATTGAACCCATGCTAACACGCATGTCTTTGGAATGCCACGGTGTGCAGATCACCGACCTGCGTACGCAGCACGCCGCTCAGCTGGCGCTGCGTGACGCCGAGCTGGAGACCACGCGCGCCGAGGCCGCGGCGGCGCTGGCGGACCAGGCCGCGGCGCTGCGGGCCGAGTATGAGCAGCAGCTGGCGGCGGCGCGCGCCGAGGCTGAGGCGCAGCGGCTGACGGAGCTGGCGGCGCTGCGGGGGCAGCACGAGCGCGAGATGGATGAGGTGAGTGCAGGATGCTCTCGTATACCGTAGTGTCCGCCAGAGACCTTTGTCCTAGCCTGTCATGCACCTGATGTTACGCCATGCGCCCATGCGTCCTCACACCCGTGCCGCGTGTGTGCATCCATGCAACCGCAGCTGCGCCGCGGCTTGGAGTCGCAGCTGGAGGACCGCCAGCGGGCTCTGCAGCAGGCGCTGGGCCTGGTGGCGGCGCTGCAGCTGCAGGTGCAGGAGCTGCTGCGCCAGCAGCAGGTGGGCGGCGCCGCCGACCCCAAGGCCGCCGCAGACGCTGCGGCCGCTGTTGCCGCTGCGGCAGCAGAGGCACTCGCCGCCGGCGTGCTTGCGCCGGGGCTGGGGCAGCCGGGTGCCGGCGGCGTTGGCGTTGGCGCCGGCACCGTTGTCGCCAACAATGTCGTGCCTAGCCTTGGCATCAGCGCCATCGGCGGCCCTGGCGGCGCTGCTGGCGCTGGCGGGGGTCCCGCGGGCGGCTCTGCGGACGGCAGCTGGGGCGGCAGCTCGGGTAGCCGCGGCCCGCCCGGCGCACCACCCCCCGGGGGCGGCCAGGTGGTTGGCGCTGGTGGCGGCGGGGTTGCGGTTGCAGGCACCGCTCCCGCACCCACAGCGACGCCAGCTGGCATCGCCACGCCCGGCAAGCAGCCCACCGCACCCACACCGCCGCCCGCCGTGCCCTCCACCGGCGTCAACCGCACCGGCTCGGGCTCGGGCAACCCGGTCACCGCCGCCGCAGCTGCCGCGCCCGCCAAGCCCGCGCCGCCGGCACCTGCGCAGGCGCCGCCGCAGCCCGCCGATAAGAAGGGCGGCGGCGGCGGCCTCCTCGGCGGCATCTTCGGCATCTTTGGTGGCAAGAAGCAGCCGCCGTCGCAGCCGGGCGCAACGCCTGCAGCCGCTGCACCCGCCGGCGCCGCCGCTGCGCCAGCGGCGCCGCCGCCGCCGACCCGGCCGCCCATGTCGGCGCTGGACGCGCCGCGGTCCATGCCGCTGAGCGAGGTGGGCGACGGCGACTCGGACAACACCTCCTTCATGGCGGCGTCGCTGTACAAGGAGATGCTGGCGCGCCGCCGCCGCAACAGCCCCACCAGCAGCGCCCGCGCCAGCCACGACGAGGAGGCGGAGCCCGCCGCGGCCGCGGCGCCCGCGGCGGTGGCTTCCGGCGCCGCCGCTGGCAGCAAGTGGCGCGGCTCGGCCCGGCCGGTGGCGGCCGCTGCCAGGAAGCAGCTGGGCTCACGGCCGCCCCTGGCGCCTGGCGAGAGCGTGCCGTCGGCCCAGGCGGTGTACGCGTGGGCGGCGGTGGTGTCGTCCCTGCCGCTGGCGCTCGTCCAGCGGAGCATGGATGAGCTGAACGACGCAGCGGCCAGGGCGCAGGCGGCGCAGGCGGCGCAGGCGGCGATGCAGGCGCAGGCGGGCGGCAAGGAGGCGGCTGCCTCGGCTCGCGGGAAGGAGTCCGCGTGAGGTTTGTATGCATATGACGAGACTGTGGTGTGCCACCGTGCGCACACGTGATGTGAATCCGTGAGAGAGAGGGAGAGGTGTGCCTTGAAGAGTCGCGAGCGGTGAATGGTCGGAGCAGACTTTCTGCGAAACCGTGAGAGCGTGTGCAGCTTGTACCATGCGCATGGCACAGAGATGCGTGGTTCGGTGGCATGAAGACGCGATTCTTGTAACGCGCCATTTTCGCGCACACACGACGACGACACGTGCATGCGTGCATACCCGCACCCAGCGGTTGGAGGTCAGTGCATTTTTTGAGTCATCCAAACAGTGTGAGTAGAGTCGTGAAATTGCGTGCGGGATGCTCTTTGTTCATACCATACATACGAAGATAGTGCGGGCAGAGTCTGCCCGTGCCGCCGCCTGCGCACCAGGGGCATGACGTTGCGGCGCGCCATTTGTTTGCGTTGCCCATCAGTGTCCGGGCGCCGCTCCGACATCGGTGCAGCTGGCGCTGGCGCTGTTCATTGAGGTGGCCAATGTGTGCGGGTTATTGTTCCAAATCTGTCCGCATTTGGCGGAGGGGTGTTGAGGTCTTATCTGCAATCTCTTTCAAGCACTGCATTGTGTAGTTCATCAGCCCACGGGCTTGTAGTAGCGTGCGGGGGCCGTGGCGCCTGGGAAAAAGTTGCGGGCGACGGTGCGGCGCCCTGGACTCGCTACCCCACACCAGGAAAAGGTGAAAAGGCTGCGGTTCTGTAATAAACCTTACACGTGACGCCAGATCCGACAACCGTTCTCCTAGCCACGACGAACAAAATGGGGCCCAGAAAATGACGGATGCTTAGCTCCGGGGGGAGCGAAGCGACCACCGGGGCTGAGCAGGGTTTAGCATGGGGGCCGTAGAACGGCCGAAGCGGTTTAGGCTCGCTGCTCTCTCCTGTTCGGCATTCTGCCTCTCTGATAGAGCAGCTCACACCGCTTTAGAGCGGTCTTTCAGTCCAAGCCTTCCAAGACTCTACTCTAATCCCCTCCCGCCGCGAGCCTCCCGGCTCGCTCCACCCCAGGCACGATCGGCTGCTGCTGGCGGCGCTTTCCAGGATGGCGGCTGGCGCACTGGCGCCGTGGCGCTGGGATGGGTTGGGTGTGGGGCGAGGGGCAGAGTCCGGCCAGGGCGGCAGACGGGCGTATGCTCCCTGTCGTTGATTTCCTGGTGCGGAGGGTTGGGCTCGGTTTGTGGCGCCAGGCTGCGGCAGGGTTTTTTCGCTTGCGCTTGGGTTCCTGTTTTTCCCTGCCGCGTTCGGCCTGGTGCCTTTTCTTCGCTTTTGGGAACCCAGGTCGAGGCCACGGGGTGTTCGGGGGGCGTGTGCTGTGTGTTTGCGGCGCCTCGTTTGGGCGTGCGCTGTGGCCTCGAGTCGTTGGTGTTTTTTTTGCTGCGGCTGCTCGGTGTGAGCTGTTCGTCGGCGCGCGGCTCGCGCGTGCTGTGTTTCGGCTCTGCGGTCGTGGTGGTTTGGTCCCGCGTGGCCCGCGCTCGCTCGGCGCGCGTGTGTGGGCTCCTCTGCAGTGTAAGTGCCATTTGTCTCTGCAGTGTAAGTGCCATTTGTCAGGTTCGGTTCCTCTCGGCCCAGCTCAGCCCAACAGCAGCTCCGTTACAGCGAAGGCCGTTGGGCCACCAGGCTAAACCGGGATGGCACCCCCGGCGCTCGAGTGCTCGATCCTCTTAACCATGGGTGCTTTTTGCCCCGCCAACTCAGCTTACAGACTCACAGCCCCGGGGCCGCCACTTGTTCATACCTTGCTCACATGCAGACGAGCTCGCGATGCGGGATCACAAGGTGCGCATGCTCAATCCGCATTCGTTCCATGGACACGCCCATCTGCCAGTTTCTGCCTGCCGCGTCACTGGCCGCCCTGCTCTCCCGGTCGGCAGCTAAGAAAGCCTGCCACACACGATGAATCCACGCGACACACACACAGCACGAACCACACGCCCCGAGACCCCAGCGGGCTCAATCACAGGCTCCACTCCTACCTTCACGACTGCCCGTACGGCTGTCCCCATTCGCGGCGCAGAGCATTGCCGCCATAATGATCCGACACCCTGCCAACATCGGTATGCCTCCTTCCACATCGGATCGGCATATGACGACACGTATATACGGGTAATGTTTCGATATCGCAGGGTTTGTCGACTGATACCGCACATACGGTAAACATCACGCACTACTGCAGGTGGTGGAATGCGAGCAGCAGCACTGCCGCCACGACGCTCCACAGCATGAGTACGAAGGACGGCGCGGCAGCCGCTGCGGCGCCGCCACCGCCTCCCGAGGTTGTGGTCGCAACGCCGGACGGCACGAGGACGCCGTCAATAACGATGAATGTGGCGCTGCGTTCGTCATGGGGGGGGGACACGGCACGTTGAGACAACGACGTGACAGCCAAGCTTTGCGCAATGTGCACAATAGCCGCACGTGGCCGTGATGAAGAGGTAATCGGCTTGCAGCGTGGTCAAGCGAGGTGCACCCACCTGCTGCCGATGGCCACCTCCGCCCCAACCACGGTCGCGACGCTGTTGCCCAACTTCAGCTGGGTCACGGTCCCGGTCTTGATCACCGTTATCGTAGCGCCACCACTGCGCCGGCGAGGGGTTGAAAGGTCAAGTCGTAAGCAGTAAGCACGGGCTGGCACGGGTGCCCTGTTTAACGAACGGCAGCAAGCCACAGCCGTAACCAGCAATCCATCTCACGCCAGACGCCCCCACCTTGTGGCTATGTTCTGGCCGTTGACCAGGCCCGCCACTGTAAGCGCCGTGCCATTGACCACATGAACCTGCAGGTGGTCGGAATCACGTCAGGTCCCATGCGCGCAAACCCTCAGCAGGCACCTCCGCAGGCACCACGCCTGCATCGCCCACACCGCGCCCTGCAGCCTGAACCCCTTTCGACACGCTGGGTGCTGCGGCAGCGCTCACGTCCAGGATCTTCTTCAGGGCGGTGGCGTTGCCCAGCAGCTGCGCGGCGCTGATGCTGCCGTTGGCTGCCAGCAGCGCCGCGAAGGCCGAGTCGGTGGGCGCCAGCAGCGTGCCGGTGAACGTGGTGCTGCGGGTTACAGCACACGCGGGAAATGGTGTTGGGATTCCCGCCGACAGGCCCGCCGCACATGGTTTGCGACCGTGCAGCAACCCCCGGCCCCCGCGCAACGGCATCACGGCCAGCAAGGCCACCAGCACACGAAAGGGCGCGGGGTGTCGTCGTGGCGCACCTGTTGATGGCGGCGGAGTAGGAGCCCTCCGCGCGCACGGCCGCCAGCAGCGTGCTCACGTCGGTGCGCATGGCCAGCGCCGCGGCCACGGAGGCGACGGGAGGCGGGATGAGCACCTTGTCGATCGTGTGCACAGTCGCGCGGAACGTGCCTCTGGCGGGGCGCGGACACACCAACGGGAACGCATCAGCCAGGCGCGCTGTGAGTCACGCTACGCCGCAGTTGAATCCCTGCTGAATCAAGAGGCGCCCTTTTACGCGCACTGCCGCCCCGCGCACTGCGGGCCCTTGGCGCTGCCCAACTCACTGGTCCGTGAAGCCACAGGGCAGGTCGCGCGCAGCCATCAGGGCGGCGGTCTGGCCGTCGGCCGTCTTCACCAGCAGCGACGTGCCGTCCTTGACCAGTGTCAGCTGCTGGCCGCTGTAGCGTCGGGCATGGCGGCATGGGCTTCAAAGACATGCTGACGACGGTATACACAAGACGCGTGGATGCGGATCAGATAACTTACGTGAGGGTGGTGACGGTGGTGGGGGTGGTCGAGAACGACGCGGAGTTGTACAGGCCGGGCACAATGTGGTACGACAGGATGGATTGGACCAGGGCGGGCTTCGCCTTCAACTGAGCTGTTGACAAGTTGAGGCCGGTGCTGCCCAGAGCTATTGTAAAAGGACTGTGGAGGGCCCACGACACCGCCAGGACGAGTCAGCACAGGGCAGCGTAAATCAGTCAGGGACACTGTTTGCAGCCAGGGCTGGACACAAAGCTGCGAGTCGGCGCATTACTATGGTAGTCCTGAGCCACAACTCACACATTGTAGGGCGCAAAGATGGTGTAGACACCCGTAGTATTCTGTAAAACATGCCGAGGCCAGGTGCACTCGCCGCTTCAGTGCACATCACCAGGGACGAACTGGCGCAACGGGCGGAAGCTCGAAGGTGCGCGCGGCGAACAATCCCAGTCAGCGCACTCGCCACCCGACGCGGCATCATACATGCACCCAGCAGAGCACCGGGCCAAAGCTTGTCCAGACCGCCCCGACCGCCCATCCTTGCTCAACACCCATCCTCTCAACACACCTGCAGCTTGGCCACCAGGCTGGCGGGGGCGGCACTGAACAGGTCGGCCAGCGTGCTGAGAGTCGAGGTGCGCGTCACAGCCTGGACAGGACAAAGGGTGGACAGGGTGGACAGGACAAAGCCCAGGGTACACAGGACAAAGCCTGTTGTGTGCAGTGCGGATGCAGGGTTCGGCGAAAACGGTTCAGCGCTCGCAAGGTGGGTCGGGGCTGAGACAAGGAGGCGCCCGCCACGTGCCACTTGGCCGCTCCACACCCAAAGGGTTGCCGGTTTGTGTTTTGTCTGCGGTGCACAACTCACCAAGTACACAGACGGGAAGAAAGGTAGGAGCACCGCATCCACGACGTGCACCACCGCTGACCTGTCGACAGCACCGTGATCAACCATAGGCAATGAGGCTGCGCCAACCGACTTCGCAGGTACCCTCCTTGGACGCCATGCACCATTACACAGTGACACCGTGACCGCTCCGCCCGTATCCCACCAAAGCACCCACATCGACCCACATCGACGCCACCAGCCGAGCCAGCCGCGAGCTCTCACCCGGAGTTGGGCAGGTCCACCTTGGTCACGTTGGCATCGGTGCCAAGAGACGTGACCCGCAGCCCGCCTGTCGCCGTCCTCGTGACCATCAGCTGGTTGCCACTGACGCTGCCATCCGTGCTGTGGATCGGCACAGTACCGGGGACGTGGCGTAAGGGCTTGTGTGGGAGGTTGTGCAGCAGCGAATCACGCACTAGCTACGCAACACCCAACAGCCCGCAACGCCAGCAGCCCAGGGCCAGGCTGGGCTGGGCTGCGCTGCGCCGGGCTGGGCTGGGCTTGTAGACGTTGGCGATGCTGGCCAGGATTGCCTCCTCCTCCTCCTTCTCCTGGCCGCTCGGCTGCGCGTACATCGCCCGCGCCGCCTGCACCGCCCGCTGCCCGTCCTGCGGCTGCAGGTCCATGCTCGCCCAGACATCCGGGCCCATCCGGTAGGTGTCGTTATCGAGGCAGTTCCACGGATAGTCGCGCTGCTTCAGCGCCCACACCTCCGCCTTCTCCAGCCCCGAATTGGTGCGGACCAGCGGCAGGTTTAAGGGCAAGGCTGAGTGCCCCATGGGCCAAAAAAAGAGGCACGAGCATTGGTTCCCGACGTGAGCGTGTTGAGGTCAACCCACATCACTCACGCCCCCGCCTCACTTCAACGAGTTGTAGAGCGAGTAGTTGGTGGGCAACTTAGGCATGGAGGCGTTGTTGACAGCCGGCACAAATGCGTGGTACATGAGGACCGGCGCCATGAGCACCGCATTAGTCACCAGCTGGGCCTGATTCAGGTTCAAGGCCGGCAGCGCCGCCAGCAGAGCCTTTGGTGGGGGTGGAGGCAAGGGAGGGCGAGCCGGGGAGCTTCAAAGGCTGTCCAGCATCAGTGGGCAACGGGCGAAGCCCTGAAGCTATGCGCACACACCGACCTGATCGCTGGGCGCGAACACGGTAATGTTTTGGCCGGTGGTGTTGAAGAACGTGGAGAGGCCACTCAGTTGGAGGGCTGACGTGAAGAGGAAGAGGCCGGGATCGGCTGCGGTGGACACGGCCGTGAAGACGCTTTGGGCCGTTGCCAGAGGCGCCACCAGAAAAGCTACGCCTGTAATACAGGTAGCGAAAATGGTGGTGGGATCCATGGCCTCAGCGGTGCTGTCTTGCACCAGTGACAACGCGAGGCGATACCGCTCGCGCTTCTGTTGTGGTCCCAGCTGAGGGCACGAACCGAGGCGCCGCGGGTTCGTGTTTTTGTTTGGGGGGGGGGGGGGGGGGGGGGGTCCAATGACACCGCGCGTAATGAGCTGGCCTAACTAACACCGAGTAGAGTTAACCCCCGATGTGCTGCTAGTTCTGCGTTCAGCCGGAAGCCTTGAGCAAAAGGAGCTAGGGGGCTGGTGCATGCCGAGGTGCAGCTTTGTTTGACCAGTTGCCAGGCAGTTGACTCGTAGAATACAAAAACAAATTACCTGCTGCTAGCGCAAGGGCAACACCAGCCACCCGTCGCGCCATCTTCTTGCGGGTTCGATGTTCTTCACTGTTTCCGCGCCTATTATAAACTGTGAGTCACTTCTAAAATGTCAAGGATGACCCTAGACAAGTGATCTTCTGCTTGCTAATGGTCTACGCCGGTGCTGAATTCAGAGGAGTGAGAGAGGAACGGTGAGCCGGCTCGGGCACACAGCTATTGTGAACCGTTCTATGATTGAATTACTACTCGATGGGGTTTATCAGCCCTAGACTTCGTGGCGCTTGCATGAAGTCAACCACCCCAATGCATCAGCACCCCTACCCGACATCTGCGTTAATTGCCCACGATACAACCAAACGTTGGAGCTTTGCAGATTATATGCAGTTTGCTGCGCTCTTTGGGGCGTTGTCAAAACCCTGGGCGTGACACGCTCCCGCGTCCTTTCACTGGCCTCTCGCCCCGGTTCCGGGCGCTGCGCGGAATGCAGCTGTGTGCCTGGCACTTACTTACAGTCAGAGCGATAATGATGGCTATCGCTGAAGGAAATCACATCATGTTGACCCCGCATAGAGGGTTCGCCCCGGCAAGCATGGCCAAGAGCATGGCGTGTACATACATGGTATGTCCGCGGAAGACCCCGAACTCTCGAAGCAAACTTGCTCATGTCCTCTCATCAGTCGTCACAGGTAGACACAGTGCATGCCATAGCAATGTTCTATGGCACGCACAGTCCCACTCCATTCACACTCGCTCGCTCCACGCTCGTGTCCGGCTCCGTAAGTTTCCGCGCGTCACACACGCGGACCAGTTACTACTTTTGAGCCAGCATGCACGTTTCGGACTGTCCCCTCTTTGAGCTCGCATTCTGAAGCCAGCATGTTCACATGTGCGCATGCAGGCTGTGTATGGTGCATGTGTGTGCACATATAAACACATTATAAATACGGTAACACGGCATCAACCGTTCGGAGTGCATGTTTAGTTCCGGCCGAACGCGAACAGCGCCAGGAAGGCCAGCGCCGACGACAGCAGCGTCAGCACCGACGGCGAGGCGATGCCGGCAGCGCCGCCGCCGCCGCCGCCAGTGTTCAGCGTCACGTCCGCGGGAATGAGGACGTAGTCGATGGTGTGCACCACAGCGTTGCCGGCGACGACGTCGGGCGTGACCACCTGCATGTGGTGTGCGCGTGTCGGGCATGCGTGATGGGCACGTGCGCATGTCAGTCCTGTGCGTGCATGTCATTGGTGGTTCCGACTGACAACCGGCGGGACCGCGGGAGGGATGCATCCCTGCTAACAGCAGCAGTACAGTGGCCAGTGTGGCTTGAGGTGCACGTCATTGCGGGGCATGCCCCCGCACCTTGGCAGAGCTCTTGGCGGCAGCGAAGAAGACGCCCGTTCCGTTGATGCGCACCGTGACAACCCTGGGGAAACAAACATCATGAGGGTGCGGACGGCGCAGGCCCGGAGAGCGTTACTGAGGCTGGGAGCATTGAGACAGTGATTGGGATGCGAGAGCAGCAGTAGCAGCAGGTCCGCGGCAACTCCAGTCCCTGATCACGTGGTTCATTGGTACGCCTGCACCCGCAACGAAGTTGACGAATGTGTCCCTTTTACGTGATGTTGCATGCACACGCTTACCCGTTGAGAGTATTCACAGTCTGGTTGTTGCTCAGCTGGGAAGAGCGGTATGCTCCGGGGGTGATGATGTGCGCCTGCAGCCCATATTCAGTGTACTTTCAGTGTGCTCACATATAGACTCCACACAGAAGTTGGTCGCCACATACACGCACCTGGAGCCCACGTTTCACCCCCACACACATGGGTTTGGGTTGGCAATGGTTGATTTGGGAACTAGAGAAAACTACCCCCCCCCCGGTCACATATTTACAAAAAACCGTCACATGCACGGCTACCCCCCCCCCTCCTCCCTCTGCTGGGCATGCGCTAGTCACCATTGGATCCCGGCCTTCCTTGCGCTGCCCGGATGTGAAGGCGCCGGCTACCCAGCGCCCGAAGCACTCACGTTGAGGATGCGGCGCAGATTGGCCTTGTCCGCCAGCAGCTGGCTGGCGTTCAGGTTGAGCGCGGTCAGAGTGGCGGTGAACGCGGCGTTCTGTGTGCATGCATGGCAAGCGAGCAGGGGACGGCGGGGGTTAGGGGATTAGGGGAACGGGCGGGGTGGGGCCGGGCTTGCAGCCGGTGTGCGTGTACGGCCCCGGCCCTCAGGTGCTGTGGTGCGTCCGCGGGCCGGCGCTGCGCCCGAGTTTCAGGCTTGCAGTCTGCAATCAAGCTCACCGTGGGCGCCAGGATGGTGCCGTTGAAGTCGGGGTCGGTCAGGGTGGTCAGGAACGCGGGGTCGGAGGCGGTGACGGCGGCCAGCAGCGTGGTGAGGCCGGCGGCCTGGGCGGCCGCGGCCACGGTCACGTACGGGGCGGGCAGGGTGAGGTCGGCGGGGAGCAGCACCCGGTCGATCACGTGCACCACGGCGCGGCCGTTGCCCACGGACACGTCCGCGGCCACCACCTGTGGACAGAGGGGCGAGGGGGAGTTGAGTGTGTGTGTGTGTGTGTGTGTGTGTGTGTGTGTGTGTGTGTGTGTGTGTGTGTGTGTGTGTGTGTGTGTGTGTGCGAGTTCGAGAGAGCTCCGCAAAGACAGGGAGCACACACGTTACATGTGCATGTGATGGTGATGACAAAAGACAGCAAAGGTACATTGTGTGTGCGTGTGTGTGTCCGTGTGTGCCCTTTAGGCTGCCCCCGGCTGGCTGGGACCGTGTCGCTCGGTAGCAGTCACCTTGGCAGAGCTCTTCGCGGCGTTGAACCGAACAACACCGTTGCTGATGGCGACATTCAGGAGAGCTCTGCGGGCATCATTGAGGCAGGGAGTGATGGGATTACCGACGTTAGCTTACGGCATTGCTGAACAGCTGTAACAAGCAGCATTGCGGCAGCATCCTGCAGCCTCAGGGTGGCGGCCCCGCCCTACCCGCCCGTGGTGTTGACGGTCTGGTTGTTGGTCAGCTGGGTGGAGAAGACGGCTGCGTTGGGGATGATGTGGGCCTGTACGTGCAGCAGGGCAGTGCGCGGAGAAACAGTGGGTGTGCATGCGGGTTGCGATGACAACGGCAAGGCGCGGCCTTAAGTTCACCTTCAGGTGCACTCACGGCCCGCACTCGGATGGTTTCACTGCTGTGCGTGGCTATTTGAGGCCCAAATTCGTCCCAAGCACACCGAGTGGATGGTGGCTGAGAATTGCAAGATTGCGCGCACTCACGTTGAGGATGCGGCGCAGGTTGTCCTTGTCCGCCAGCAGCTGGGCGGCGGTGACATTGAGGGAAGCCAAGGTGCGGGCGAAGGCATCGTTCTGCATCAGGGGAGAGGTGCGCGCAGGGGAACCGCGAGGTTAACACAAAACTGGAGGCACGAGCCCAGCGTGCGTGGCGCGCGCTGCGCCTCGGCAAGGGGGTGGGACTGCTGAGGCACGCATTGAAAACTCGACATCTACCAGCAGCGGCCCCCAGCTAATGCCTTGACAACGCGCTGCGTGTCCCGCGGTACAAATGCACAGCGGACTGATAACTGCGTAGACAGCCACCACCCCCGCATGCGCAGCGCCAGCTGGCGCGGCGGCTGGCCCTCGCCCTCACCGAGGGCGCCAGGATGGTGCCCCTGAAGGCGGGGTCGGTGACGGCGGCCAGGAACGTGGGGTCGGAGGCCTGGACCGCGGCGACCAGGGTGGTCAGGCCGGCGCGCTGGGCGGCGTTGGCAACGGTGGTGTAGAACGGCAGCAGCACGGCGTTCACCAGGTGCACGAATGTCCTGTGTTGAAGGGAGGAAATGCAGTGTTAGTAAGCCGCGGCGGCGGTGCTGCGGGACGCACGCACGCACACTGTTGGCAGGAGCCTAATGATGAGGCAAAGGCATTGCTTGAGAAGTTGGGGGTTGCAACCGCGGCTTTCAGTGCCGCCGCGAGCACCCACCTGGGGCCGCCGGTGACCAGGTCAAGGCCGACGGGGATGTTGGCGGCGATCACAGTGGCGGTGGTGGCGCCCAGGGGGGTCACGACCACATTGTTGCCGTCCTTCGCGACGGTCAGGTTAGCCTTCGAGCTGGGGCAGAGCAGGAGTGCGGGTAAGGAACATGTCAGTGCGTGCTCACTGAGTGGGCACACATGCATGTGTGCGCGCTATGTGCTACACAGCGCCCACCTTTGTTCACACGGACCGTAACCGACACGCACGGTCTACTCGCAATCAATGCATTGAACACACCCAACGCACTCACTTGAGGGTCGACAGGGTGATGGGGCTGGTGGTGACCTCCGAACCGTTCACCACCCGCGACGTGGCCACGTGGTACGTGAGGACGTCCACAATGCTCGCATTCACGGACGCCAGGTAGGCGCTGGACGCGTTGAACGCGTCCTGGATGAGGTTCCAGAGGGCGCGACCGAGCAAGTAAGTACACAGCAGCGGTACTGAAAGTCGTCAGTCAAGCATGTTAGACTTGGACTCGGGGCACAGCCGGCGCCCAAGTGCTAAGGATTGCCGGGAGCGCACGAGGCGTGGGTAGGCAGGTGGGCAGGCAGGCAGGTGGGCTAGCTAGGCAGGTGAGCTAGCTGCGCTGCAGCACTCACATTGATGGGGGCAAAGACCGTGACATTCAGATTGGGATCGCTGAGGGCCGCCGCCAGGCCGTTGCTGGCCACGGCGCCCAGAAGCGAGCTGAGCTGGGGGGTGCGCATGGCAGCCTGCGGGCGAGCGCGTGCGTGCGTGTGCGGCACCACGGTGTTAGCAACATTGGAATGACGAGGCCCAGCGGCGGAGGTTCTGGAGTCGATACCGAGGGCCGTGGCGTTCAAGTAACTAAACCCGGAGCGGCAGGTGTGGCGGGTGTGAATGAGTGAGGTGTGGCGGGTGCGCAATCACCGGCACGGAAAGCCTGCCAAGCAGGTGGGGGGGGGGCGGCGGAACTACGCAGTGACCGCACCCACCGAAGCAACGTTGGCGAAGAAGGGAATCAGCACCCGGTCCACAATGTGCACGACCGATCCAGAGGCGAGGATGTCGGTTCGAATCACATTGGCGTCGCTGCCCAGGCCGCGCACCACGACGCTGCCGTTGGCGGCCTTGGACACGGTCAGGTTGAGGCCGGCGTTGAGGGTGGGGCGGGAGGTGTCGCCGACGGGAATGTCCGCGGCGAGCAGCGGCGTGGAGATGGCGTGGTAAGCGAAGATGGGGGCGACCTTCGGGCCCAGGGTCACCAGGACGTTAGGGGTGGAGTTGAGGGCCGCAGTCATCTCGAGCAGCGCCTGCATGGGCGGAAGCAGCACGTGGGTGGGGGCGAAGCAATCGGTTGCATTGCGGTGTGAACGCCCGTCCCTCGGCCATTAGTGCCGCCGCTGGAGTCGTGCGTGCGCGGGAGCCTGCCCAGGGCACTGCAGGGCGCCACGGCGCCTGGGTTGCATGCATATGCAGCAATAATGTCATTACTAGGGTCTCCTGGTAGCCTGAAAGTCTGCGGCTAGCTGTGACACCGCCAGACAGCACTCACGGCATCCGTGGGCGCGAAAAGGGTGATGTTGGGGCCGGTGGTGCTGTTGAGTGTCGCCTCCAGACCCGACACACGAATGCCAGCGGCCAGCAGGGTCAGGTTGGCGGCTTCGATGGCCTGCAGGATGGACTGCGCGCTCGAGCCAGCCACCGCGAGCAGCAGGCCTGTCACGAGGCAGGGGGAAATGCAGGGGCGTGGGCGAGCCTGTGGGTGCGTCGTGGGGTGCGTTGGCATACTAGGCGGGGTGTGCAGGTGCAGACGGCTGCTGCTTGCTGTCGAGCGATTGAGCAAGATAGGACCAGCAACAACTTCTCCATGTGATGCCCGCTGGCCGAACCAGACTGAGGTTGGCCCCGCGCAGAATTGCGCTACCCAATGCATGGGGCAGAGGCCACGAGGACGTTGGCAGCGCATACAGTCGGCAGGTAATGCAAGCGCACAACTCACATGACGCCACTAAGAGTGCCGAAGCGCCGGCACGAGAGCAGCGCTGCGCCATGTTCTTGTTGATTCTTCAGTTGGCGGTGGTTTGTAGGTTTTGCAGCGCGTTTCAATTTGTACCGGTAGCGATAAGGTCGATAGAAGAACGATGTGTGTTCAGGATTCGGCCTGGGCCCGATTGAACAATTGCGTGGCCACGGACGCGTTGTCGGACGGGGAGCATGATGACGCCAGTGTGGAATTCTCGCATGTTCTCACTCTCGCCCAGGTTCATCGCAGTGGCACATCCAGTGGGCGTAATTTACCCAAAGACAACAGGCGCTGAAGTTGCAAGATGCACATGCGTGCGAGGTTCTGGCCGTCAATTTGCTGCTAACCGCCGCGCGATGCAGCCCCAGTTGCCCGTCACTTTGCCTCCTCGCTTAAGAATAGCACAAGCCCATGCGGGGGTTCCTTGAGCGCAGGATAAGATGTAATGCAAATAGGTTTGGTGTGACCGTGCCCCCCTGCTCATGTGCCTGCTACAGTCTGAGAGTTACACACGCAGCGACACGCAGCGCAACGCAGCACGCCGCCGGCCACCTGTGCCCTTCCCTTGAATGCTGCGCGGCTGGTCCTGGCCTGCGGCACCTGTGAGGGCCGAAGCCCCCAGGGTTTGGTTTGGATTGGGTTGGTAACCGCAGTCCCCCCCCCCTCCAGCAAGCTAGGGGGGTAGAGATGGGGGCGGGTCTTCGGCCAGCCCACCCTACATTGCCGAACACTTGGGGGCCGTCTCCGCATTTGATGGGTTCTAGGTTGGCATCGCACGGTGGCTGTCATCGGAAGCTTTGCCAAACTTCTCGCGCTGAGGGGAGGGGGGCTCGGGGGTTCGCGCCCTTGCAGGGGGAGGTGGTGGTGGTGACAGGTGGTGAACACACCAGCCCAAGCGAAGCCTAATGCACCCACAGGGTACAGGTACACGGCACGCGAGACCACATCCCGTGGCCGAGGGCCATCTCCTGTCAGCATACATGTCTGGGTCGGGCAGCACAGGCAAGCCACAGCCAGGGGCACCTCCACGCGTTCAGTTGCCGAACCACCGCACACTGGCGACAGACCTCCCTTCCGCGCGCATTTAAGCGTGTGTGTGGTTACAGAGCGGTGCGCACGTTCTTGCGTGCCTTCCTGCTGCGTGTAAACCGGAGGCCCGGGCCGGGGTGACCCTTATAACGCCAGTGCATGATTGTCCTATTTATTGTTCTCCCCTTGCAAGGGGGACTTCCCTACTTCTATGCTCCCAGATGGAGCTGAGTAATGCAGCTAACTTGACAGGCTCAGATTTCAGCATCACTTCGCGCATGTTAAGGCTAAAGTCTAGGCCACTGCACGCTCGTAACTCGGTGTAGGCAGCACATTGCATCAGGACGTGGTGCTCATCCTCCACCTCATTGGCCGTACACAGTGGGCACGTCCTCTCCTCCCTAGGCCTCTCCCAGGCACGGTTCGCGGTGATTGGCCAGCAACATAAACGGAATCTCATCAAAAGCTTATGCTGTGCAACCGGTATGAATGCATTTGGCTGGGTCGGTCAGGATTCCCACCCTCCGACCCACACACCCTCGCTCATTTAGCAAAAGGCCAAAAGCACATCCGCTCATATTGCAGAGCCACTTTATCCACCCTAGCACCGGATAGAACCAAGGTTGCCACCACAGCCCACAGGTACTCCGCAACCCCCACGAGCGGGTAAGGCTGCCTACGGGCTTAGTCCCTATAAACAGGGATGAACTCCCGCCCACAAGCCCTCCATGCTTCGGCCTCGTCACTGCTCGTCTCACACACGCAGGATGGCATGCACACCAGCCATCGTCGCGCGTCAATACACGTGTCTGGCGTTTGTATTCAAGCGGCAGCGGTTTACTGGTATCATCACGCGCGTGCCTTTCAGGCCGCCCCCCGTGATGACCCACTAGCTCCCCTGGCATGCTGTCGCCCTTCACTCCTGGGCTGGATGCTCCTTGTTTCCCCCTCACAAACCAAGCATTTCGGTAGCCAAGTTCGCCAGTCCAGCAGGATCCCCGTATGCGTATGCGTATGCATACTAGCTGCAAAGTCTAGGGTCAATGCAGCTGCTGATTAACATAAATACCCACGGCTCAAAGCCATGTTATGTACCGTATTTAGTTCCGGCCGAAGGCGAACAGCGCCAGGAAGGCCAGCGCCGACGACAGCAGCGTCAGCACCGACGGCGAGGCCATGCCGGCAGCGCCGCCACCGCCGCCAGTGGTGGTCAGGTTCACGTCCGCGGGAATGAGGACGTAGTCGATGACGTGCACAATCGCGGGGCCGGCGGCGACGTCGGCCAGAACCACCTGTGCACACAATGCCACGTAAGATGTGAGCAGCAGCCGGGAGTGGCGTTATGGCGAATCGGGATCATGTGGCTTGAGCGCTTGACCTTATGGCGAGGATGGCGTGCCTGCTGGCCTGCCTGCACCCGCAGAGCTTTGACAACCAGACGCACGCCCGATATTACCTTGGCGGAGGACTTGCCGGCCGTGAACGTGACGGCCGTGCCGTTCTTCGACACGGTGATGTTGGCGCTGCGGACGCAAAGGCAAAGGTTTTAAAATGGCGTCAAAGCACGCCTGGCACGCTGCCGCGGAGCAGGCCACTCACGGTCATTTGAGGACACGCACGCGTTGTAATCTGCATTTGTAAACGTGTGACCTATGAAGGGCAGAGCGCTTACCCGCCAACGGTGGTCACGACCTGCTTATCAGTCAGCTGAGATGAGCGCACCGCAGCTGAGGTGATGACGTGCGCCTGTGCAGTGCGTGGTTGTGTGTTTTGAGGGGGGGGAGGGAAGTTCATTTCAATCCCAAGCCCGTCGTGAGTGAGGGGGGCGTGCGCACATGCCTGCCCTGCGTGAAAGCCATGCACGGGATGTACGTGCAGACCCACCCCTCCAACAGTATAAATGAAGTAGCTCTGCACTACCTCGAACCCCATCTGAAACGCATGCTGAGGTGCGCGTTACGTCACGGCGGGACACAACATCATCCCGTCATCCGTAGCAACCAACCAACCCACCTGCAGAATCTTGCGCAGGTTGTTCTTGTCCGCCAGCAGTGTGGTCGCGTTAATCTTAAGGTCAGCCAGGGCGCGGGCAAAGGCGTCATTCTACAAGAGCAGGGAAGGGAAGGGGCCAGGGGAGGTCGGTGGGTAAGCTCACATTGCCGGAGGGGGGGGGGCCAGGTGGGCAGAGCAGCGACGACGGCGCCAGGAGTCCCACTCCCATTTAAGGACACGCGCCACACAACGCAGACAATGGCATCCATCCATCGCCGGCGCGGCACGTGAAGTCACTGATCCACTCTCACCGAGGGCGCCAGCACGGTGCCCTTGAAGGTGGGGTCGGTCACGGAGGCCAGCAGCGAGCCATCGGCCTGGACAGCGGCCAGCAGCGTGGACAGGCCGGCGCGCTCGGCGGCGTTGGCCACGGTGGTGTAGAACGGCAGCAGCACGGCGTTCACCAGGTGCACGTACGACCTGTGCGTGTGCGTGTGTGTGTGCGTGTGCGTGTGCGTGTGCGTGTGAGTGAGGGAGTTGCCACTCATGGAAGTAGGGTGCAACAAGCGTGGAAACCGTGTTTCTGGTCTGTTGGTTGGCGAGCGAGCGCGCATAGCGCCAGTGGCTCGTGCCACCGCACGTCCCTCCCCAGCTAGCCCCAGCCCCCAGCCCACCCACGACAGCCATGGCAGCCGTAGCGCACGCACCGGGGCTCCGCGCTGGTGGGCAGGTTGAGGCCGATGGGGATGTTGGCCGCGATGACCGTCGCGGGCGTGGCGCCCAGGGGGGTCACGGTGACGCTGCCATTGTTCCGAATAACGGTCAGGTTGGCCATCGAGCTGCAGGGGTGATGCCGGGTTTGATCAGGCAGTCAGATACGGCAAGGTTTCGGGCAGGCAGGTTTGGGGTAGGCAGCTAAGGCAGCAAGCAGGCAAGTTCGGTGTGGCATAGGCAACGGACTTGGGACACATGGACACTGGAGCGGGTGCGAAGCGGCTAGGTAGGCCAGAAACATGCGTTGCGGAAAGCATCCACGTGCACGTGTTTCGTAGCCCTAGAGGTCCTCACTTGAGGGTGGAGACGGCGGTGGCCACGGTGGGGACGGCGGCGGCGGGCACCCGCGCGGGCAGCACGTGGTAGGTCAGCACATCCGCCAGAGAGGCGTTGACGGCCTGGATCGAGGCCGTGACACCAGCGGTGAACGCGGCCTGTGTGGGGGCGTGCATGGGATGGCAAAGTGGTTGTTAATCAGCGGCCATGAGTGTCAGAACACCAAAGTAAACGCGTGCTGGGTAACTGGGTTCGGCGGTTCATGGCGGGCTTGCGTACGTAAGCCCGAAATGAGCCAATGTCGGTGCGCCGTAAGGCATGGCGCTGATTTCGAAGGCGCTTACGTTGACGGGGGCGAACACGGTGACGGTCAGGTTGGGGTTGTTCAGGGTGGTCGCCAGGCCCGCGCTGCTGACGGCGCTCAGTAGGGAGCTCAGCTGGGGGTTGCGCATGGCAGCCTGTGTGTGTCGAACAGCGAGGACAGAGAGCGCGCCATTGTGTGATTGCCTCAGAACACAGTCTAGAAGCCATGCTCAGCAGGGCGTGCTTCAAACCTTATAACACAGTCTAGAAGCCATGCTCAGCAGGGCGTGCTTCAAAGTAAGCACGGCATGGAAGCGGACTGCCGTATCTAGGGCGGGTGCCGCACTGCCGCCGGTTGTTGCTGGCGAACGCCGATGCACCCACCGAGGCGACGGTGGTGTAGAAGGGAATGAGGACGCGGTCCACGACGTGCACGACCGACCCCGAAGCGAGGATGTCGGTGCGGACCACATTGGCGTCGCTGCCGACGGAGCGGACCACGACGCTGCCGTTGGCGGCCTTGGACACGGTCAGGTTGAGGCCGGCGTTGAGGGTGGGGAGCGAGGTGTCGCCGGTGGGGATGTTGGCGGCAAGCAGGGGGGTGGCGATGGCGTGGTAGGTGAAGATGGGCTGCACGGCGACGCCCAGGCCCACCAGGGTGGTGGGATCGGTGCCCAGGGAGGCAGTCATGTCGAGCAGAGCCTGGCGGATGGATGCATGGAAAGGACGGGCACAAGGGGCGAATGTGAGGGTGGGGCGCGCACAATGCGCCAACGCGTGAGTCTACCCGGGCACGGAACCATATGTGCGCACTCGTGACGTGGGGGAGGCGTAGACCGAGCATGAGTTCGGTTGCAACCTTTGATTGCAGGGAATCTGTGAATGGTGGTATGAGCGCACGCATCTGTCCTGCCGCCGGCAGGTTATGACACTCACTGCATCCGTGGGCGCGAACAGGGTGATGTTGGGGCCGGTGGTGCTGTTGAGCGTCGCCGCCAGACCCGAAACACGAATGCCAGCGGCTAGCAGGGTCAGGTTGGCGGCCTCGATGGCCTGCAGGATGGACTGCGCGCTCGAGCCAGCCACCGCGAGCAGCAGGCCTGTCACGAGGCAGGGGGAAATGCAGGGACAGTTGAGCCCGGGCGCGGACACTCGTGCATTATGGCCCTCCAGTGCGCGTGTGAATTAGCGGCGAAGATAGTCTCTTGGAAGTGCACTGAAACGCTGTGCACTAGCGCGCTAGCAAGCGCGGGAAAGTCGGCGCTTGCAGAAATCCAGAATCGCAAATACCCGTGCTTGCAACTCCCAGCAGGACAGCGCGCGGCGTAACTGGCGCGTCTATGGCTTGACTGCATGAAATTGAACTCACATGCGGCCAGCAGCAGGCCGGCAGCGGGCCGACGAGCGCACATGTTGCGAGCCATCTTCTTCGGTTGGGGGCGGTTTATAAGTGCGGCGCGTCCAATTAGGTGTGTGTCCAACAATCAGTGTAATGAAACAGTGTATGTTTGGAATGCCTCGACAGGCCTGCGCCCTATCACCGATGATTGCGTGGCCATGAGCGCGTTGTGGGCCCGAAAAGGTCCCCGATGACGCCAGTGCGAGAACTCCGCTCTCGCACATTCTCACTCGCGCCCAGGTTTAGCTGAGTCGCACATCCATTGGGCGTAATTTACCCTTGCACATTAAACTTGAAGAAAATGCGAGGTTTGCAGGTTCGCTGGACGATTCGCCTTTCCACGAACTTTCGGCCTTGCCCGTTCATGCAAGTTCGGACGCGTGCACAACCGGTCACGTGCGTGAGCTCCGCCGCCGCATTTGAAGTGACTCCAGGCAGCCGGCAGACTCGAGGCACCGGCCAGGCTCGGTACGGTGGCCAAGGGCTGGCATGTAGCCGCCCCCTTGCCACATGGCACTTTGACACCAGGGGAGGTCTTCCCCTACTGCAGCCCCGGAGCTTGGGCTGCATGGATGTTACCCAGTTTCACAGCTTTCCCATAGGGTTCGGCAGCAGAATAGGGGCAGCCCGGCACTCAATCTGGTCAAGACGCCAGCGCAGTACGGCATGTCCAGGCGTGCACATCAATCCCCAACCACTGAGTTCCATCCGTTCTGGTTTATTCAGCAGTCGCTCAATTTGCATGCTCTGCTCGCGCCGGTGGCAGGTCTTCGTCGGCACGTCCAGTCCGTTGCACCCTGGTGACCCGTGTGGCCTGGCCGCACCCACCCTCATCCCAGCCCCCAGCCACGCTGTTCCACGTTGTACTCCTCCAGAACTTGATGCACGCCCCATCCAGATGAAGCACCGCCTTGCGGAGGTTGTGGGCAATTGTGGGCATTTGCATGGCGAATGGCATGGACACCAATTGCAGCTTTGGCAGACCCACTTGCCTATCAAGAGCAGTTTATGGACTGAGACAGCTTGATCCTCCGACGACCTCATAGGCAACAGGATTGCGTAGCGACGTGCGAAGGTCCGATAACACAGCCCTACCTCGCTCCCCAGCCCAAAAAGCGCGCAAGTAATAGCTAAACCTTAATCGAACAATCAAATTATTGGTGGTGCTTGGAGAACGAATTGATTTGTGGTGCGAGGTCTTCGGCGGAAGATGATGCCGACGTTTGCGCTGCCGGGCGTGGCGAGCTGTCCATTGCAGGCAAGATATCGTCACGATTGCCTCCTGTCGTTGATGGATGTTGCTGCGACACGCACCGAAAGTATCCATGCTTGCGATTCTCCCTGCTTTAGGCTCGGCGGCAAGGCTTTCTTCTAGGTCGTCAGTCCATGCTGGCATCGTCTCGTGGCCGGGCGCTGGTCTCAGCAGCTGGCGTGCCACAAACCGTCGCTGTCGTGGTGGCGCCCTCGCCGCGCACCGTTCTCCGCGCCGACTCCAACCCGACGCCAGAACCGAAGCGCGGCCCCAGCAGCACGGAACCTTCCCAGCCAGACCTCGGAGCACACGGCCCGAAGCTACTGCCCCGGCCGCGGCGGCCGCAGCTGGACCGGATGGGGGGCCCCGGCGGGCCACCCGGGGGTGGCGGCCCTGGCTCCGGCGGCACGCAGCGTGTCATCGGCAACCTGGTGGCCTACACGGGCGTCGTGGGCACCACCGCGATCGTGCTCGCGGGCTTTGCGGGCATAGACGTGTGGGAGTCCTTCCGCTGGACAAACACGAACGACCTGGTGCTGGCGGCGGCGCTGAGCGTGCCGCTGCAGGCTGCCAACGCAGCGCTGCTGCTGCCCACCTACAGCTCCCTCAAGCTGCCGCAGCTGGCGGACCTGCAGGTAGGCCGGACATGCGGCTGTAGCTGCCACAACCGCGGCTGTAGCTACCAACAGCTGCGGCTGTAGCCAGCGCCGTGGCGCGTGCAGTCCTCCGGGGAGGTCTGTTGGAGCTGGCGGCACACGGGTCCTGTGGAGGCGTAGGCGTCTGGGTGATGCCGGGCCGAGCAGGCAGCTGGCGGCGGGGACAGGGGAGCGTGGGCGTGGGCGGAGGCTTGGGCGAAGGCGTGGGCGTGGGCGGGGTGCCCGTTGTTGTATGCTCGCAGATTGCAGAAGAGGGACATTGCGAGTGCAAATGGGCACGAGGGCCTTGGGTTGGGATTTTGAACCGCTGAGGAAGCACGCGCGGCCCCCGCTGCTGTGCGGCAAATTCAGCAGCAGTCCCTCATCATGCCGCAGCACATGCTCTTCCGCGCTCTGCCCTCGCCTCTCTGACCTCCCCGCTCTGACCTCCCCCGCTCTGACCTCCACGCACAGACGATGGAGGCCAACCTCAAGTACGACAAGGAGCAGCGCGAGGCGGCGGCCCGGGCGGCGGAGGCGGAGGCGGCAGGGGGAGCAGCTGGGGCAGCAGCAGCGGCAGCAGCAGCACCCGAGGCAGCGGCGGCGCCAGCCGCCGCGGCCGCGACCTCAGCAGCTGTAGCAGCAGCAGTTGCACCAGAGGACGCGGCGGCTGCCGCTTCAGCGGCCACCGCATCCCCTGTGGACGCGGGAGCGGACGCGCCCTTGACGTCTACCGCACCTCCGGCGGCAGGGCCGCAGCCAGCGGCCCCGCTGCCGTTGCCGCCCGGCGGGCTGGTCCCCGCGTCCAACTGGGGGGCCGGCGGCGGGCCTGGCGGGGCGGGTCCCGACGCGGACCGGGCGGTGGTGGCGGGCGTGGACGTGACGGCGCTGCGGGATGCGCTGCACCTGGCGCAGGTGAGCACGGGCGCCAAACGCATGGCGGGTGGGGGGCTTCTGGGGGCTTCAGGGCTGGGTGGTTTGGAGTGGTGGATTGGGGTGGGGTGCGCAGGGGTCCGGTGGGGCTTCCAGGGGAGGGGGGCGGGATGGGTTGTGTCTTCACGCGTGCGGCACCGACACGACACGACACGACATGCGCACGCGCGCACGTGCCGGCCGCGCCGCAGGGCCACATCATCTCCAACAACCCCACCGCGCGCATCAACGCGGGGCTGGAGGCGGCGTTCGCGGCGGTGGACACGGCCGCGGGCGAGATGCTGTACCGCGGCGTGGCGCTCACCTGGCTGGCGGCGTGGCTGGAGGTGAGGGGTCGGTGATGGGGCGTGGCGTGGCGTGGCAGCGGAGGTGAGGGGCGGCACGTGCGTGTTGAGCCACCAGCACCACCGGGCACAGCGCGCGCGCGACTGCATGTGTGCGTGTGTGTCGAAGGGCGTGGGGTGGGAGGATGGAAGCGTCCGTGTGAATGGTTTGTTTTGTGTAACTTGATAGAGGGTTGTGACACGGGGTTTGTGGGCGTCCTCGCGCGGCTGTGGCCCGCAGCCAATTCGATTGCGCAGCAACCCCGCCAACCGAACTGCACCGTGCGCCGCACCACGCCGCACCTCGCCACGCCGCGCCGCGCCGCGCAGGACCGCATTTACGAGGCGGGCGTGGAGGAGGCGCTCACGCAGCAGCTGCCGGCGGCGCTGGGCGCGGCGCTGGGCCCGGCGGCGGCGGGCGCCGCGGAGCGGCTGGGCGTGTACGGCGATTGCGAGGTGGCGGCGGCGGCGGCGGCGGTGGTGTACACCGCCTGGGCCGTACTGGCGCGCAACCGGCGGGAGGTGGCGCGGCTGGAGGCGCTGATGGACGCGGTGGGGAGAGGTGCGTGCGTGCGGGCGAGGGCGGGGGCGGGGGCGGGGGCGGGGGCGGGGGCGGGGGCGGGGGGCGGGGGCGGGGGCGAGGGCGTTCGGCGTACGTGTGTGCTGAGGCGTGTGTGCGTGGCTACGGTGTGCAAGGGCAAAGGGCACAGGGCGGCAGCTGCGCGGCGATGGACTGCTCGTCGGGTGCGGGGTGAGGGGGTTGGGGCCGGACGGGACGGAGCAGGCACGGCGCGAGGGGCCGGTGCCCGGTTTTGCTGACGCGGCACGCGCTGCTTGCTGCTTGCTGTCATGCGCACACACGCGCACGGGCGCACACAGGCATCTCCAAGGCCTCGGCTAAGAACGCGCTCAACGGCGACGCCGCCGGCGCCAAGCGCGGCAGCGGCGTGGCGACCACCCTGGTCATGGGGCCTGGCGCCATCCCCATCGCCGCCTCCACCGCGGGCAGGCTCCTGAACGGCGCCGCGGGGGGCGCCGCCGGCGGGCCGCCCGGCAAGCAGGCGGCGCTGCAGGTCATGACGCGCGGCGCGGCGGTGCGCGCGGCGCGGGACGCGCTGCAGGTGCGGCGGTTACGGTGGCTACTTGCGATTCCGTGGGGGGGGGCGGGGCAACGTGCAAACACGGCTGGCGGACGCGCCATATGGGAGTCGTGGGTGTTACCCCATGCAATCGCCGGGCGCGCGGCAGGCGTCGTGGGGGCGTGCGTGCCCCGCGCCCGGCACTCGGCACCGCACCCGTTGCCCGCGCGGCTGCCTCCCTACTACACTGCTCCACTCCAGTATTCTAGCGACTCACCCACTCACCAAACCCACCCAACCTGCCCCTGACTTCCCTGGTTTAGCTTGGGCTGGTATTTCAATCCTACCTAAGTAATCATGAATGTACCACCCACCCAAACCCCAGGTGGCCACCATCAATGCCGTGTTCATCGCCAGCGGCGGCAACCTGGCCGCCTCCTACGCCGCCGCGCTGGCCAACCAGCTGCTCATCAGCGCCTGGCAGCGCGTGGGCGCGCGCCGCATGCGCGAGGTGGGGAGGGAAGGCGGGGCGGGGGAAGGGCGGGGTATGTACGTACGTGTGTGTGGTGTACGGGGGTGGCGCCGTGCCGGCAAGGGCGTGCCGGTGGGCAGCGCCTGACAGGACAGGATTAGGTGGCAGTCGGAAAGGGTACGGTGGGGCTGGGGACGTTGCGCCGCCCCCCGCACACCATGCTACTGGACCTACGGGTGGCGCCAGTCACTCCTGCAAGTGAACCGTTTCGGTTGTAGTTCAACGTGCCTGCTGCCGCGCTCCTCCTGCTGCCGCCCGCACCGGCCCGCCCGCAGCGCTCCTCCGCGCTGGCCAAGGAGCTCAAGGCCTACAACGCCGCGATGCAGCGTATACTGGCCAAGTACACCCACAAGCTGCCGCCGGTGCGTGTACTTGTGGGCGGGCGTGCGTGCGTGTGTGCTGTGCCGTGCTGCCGTGTACGTGTACTGCCGTGTACCGCCGTACTGCCGTGTGCAGCCGTACGACCGTGTGTTTGTGTGCACGCATGTTACAACTTTTCCTTTAGGTGGTAATACTGGTAAATTCTAGTGGTTTGGTGGTGCGGCTCGGGTTTGAGGCGGTTGCTCAGGAGCGGCGACGTGCTGCTTAACTGTGACTCTGTGTGACTGTGACGCTGTCTGCCGGTCTGCAGGTCGCACGGGCGCAAGTCGCGGCAATGGAGGCGGCGTCGCCCAGCAGCAGCAGCAGCAGCAGCAGTAGCAGTAGCAGTAGCAGTAGCAGTGGCGCGGAGGCTCAGGCGGCGTCGGCGGCGCCCGCTGCTGCCAGCAGCCTGGCCTCCCTGGCAAGCGAGGCGTCCGCTAGCCGGACCGTGGGCAGCGAGAGCAGCAATGAGGTGGGCAGCAGTACCAGCAGCAGCACCAGCAGCAGCAGCAGCAACGCAGGAGGGGCGCAAGCAGTGCAAGGCGCGCCCGGTGGTGCGGATGGCGGGAAGCTGCAAAATGCGCTGTCGGCGCTGTCGTTCCTGGTGCCCGAGCCGGAGAAAGAAGCGCGAAAGGGCAGCGCAAAGGCCCCTGCGGCACCGGCAGCGGCGGCCGGGGCCGGGAGCAGCGCCGGGACACATGAGGAGGTGTAGGCCGTGGCGGTGGCGGTGGCGGTGGCGGTGGCGGTGGCGGTGGCGGTGGCGGTGGCGGTGGCGGTGGCGGTGGCGGTGGCGGTGGCGGTGGCGGTGGCGGTGGCGGTGGCGGTGGCGGTGGCGGTGGCGGCTGGCCTGGGCGGCGTTCGGTGCTCGATGGAGTCCTGGCTTCGGTGTGGGATGGTACTGTACAAGACCGGATCGCGTTATCCCGATTTGATTGCAAGTGCAATTGACACGGTATGCGTCATGAATTACGCCTCCGCAGGTGTATGTGCCTCATCGTTGTCTGTAACGGCTTCCCGATCGTGTCTGTGGCCACCGCGGGCAGCGCGGAGTGGCGTGTGCGCCCGTGGCCCTGGTCCGCTGGCGCGTACAGAACTTATGAAACTGCTCGACTGCTGACGCAGCTCACGAGACGTACCAGCGCACGAGTGCTGTCCTATTTGCTGCGTGCCAACTGCACACGCGCTCACAAAGTCTTTGCTCCTAAGCGCACACGTCGGCCGGACTTCCACAGCTCCGGGGCCCCCATCGAGTCCCCAATCGACATCTAGATCCTCAATCCATTTCGGTAGCTCGTCATCAAGTACCACAGTTCAAGCTCAAAGGCAGCCCCTAGCCGACCTTGATCGATGCCACCCTAGCCTTTCCGTGCGCGATGTCAAGCCGGCAGCAGCACCGGTGTGCGGCAGCCGACATGGACTTCCCCTATCGACGCCTGTGTCCCAAGGTCGAGGCCCAAAATCCTTGGCGGCTCGGCACATTCCAAACAGCCAACGCTAAATGCAGCCAGGGCCACTCCGGCGCCACCACCACTCTTTGCAGCCCGCGCAACATGCAGGCGCCGGAGGCCTGCAGGCGCCTAGAACCCGTCCGTTGACAGCAGCTCCTCCACGGCCGCCACAATCTTGTTGCTGCCCAGGTCCAATTCCGGATCCTGGATCTTGGCCCCCAGCAGCCGATCCATCTCCGACCGCAGCTCGCGCACCATGACGCCCACGTTGGCGGCCGCCTGTGTGATGGGGGCCGGCGGGTGTTGGGAGGGTTTGCAAGGGGTGGTTGGGAGGGGTTGTGGCTACCACCAGCCCCAGCTCGAGACGATACGGCGGTAGGGGCGGGGTTGGGTGCGTGGGGTTGGGGGTTGGGGGGAGAGAACGGAGGGCGCGGAATGATGATGGAGAAGCCGCTGTGTGTGGGGAACGGTAGACATGCTCCAGAGTTTGCAGCGCGCCAGGACAGGACAGACGGAACCCATTCTGCGCCCCGACCCCGGCCCCGTGCCGCGCGCCGCTCCAAGGAGTGGGCGGCGCGTGCCGCTGCCACGCTGCCACCTGCCGCCGCTGCTGCCACGCTGCCACGCTGCTGCCACGCTGCCACGCCGCTGCCACGCTGCTGCCGCCGCAGCCACGCACCTTGAACTCGGCCCAGCCGTCCACGCGCAGCCGGCCCGCCGCGTGGTCCACCGCCACCTCGCCGCCGAACAGCAGCAGTGCGTACACCGGCACCATGCTGGCCTCGCGCACAAACAGCTTGGAGGTCTGCGGCGCGGCAGGGGGGTAGGGCGAGTGTGTGGGGGGAACAGGGGGTTCCTCGCGCGGCGGCCGCAACCCACAGACAACAGGTGAACAGGCACGCCGGGCCTCCCCGCCGTGGGGGCTCGTGCATCTCTGCCCCACGCCCTCCCTGCCTCCATCCAACCGCCCCATCCCCCACCCCATCGGCACTGAACACGTTTGTACGGACGGCTACCCGCCTCCCCACCCCCCGCCACAGAACACCCCCGAGCCGAGCCTGGGTGGCATTTCGTCGACGGCGCGCCGACCTCGCCCCGGCTACACTCTCCGCCCCGAAACGCAAGAGTATACCGTTACCCTGTATTGCCGCAAACTGCACCTGCCTGTCCCTTGTCTACTTTCGCTTGGGTTTAGATTGGGCTGGTGTTTACAACCCCCCACCCACCTCGGTCATCTGCGTGTACACCAGCCAGCCGCTGGGGAACTTGCCGGCGGCGAACAGCAGCGAGCCGGGGTGGATGAACACGCGGCCGCGCTCGCGGTCGAAGAACTTTATGTCCTTGGGGTCGGCGTCCGCCTCTGCCGTGCCGCCGTGCACCTACACGCCGGGAGCGAGAGGATCCGGCAAGGGTGGGTGCAGCGAGGAGGCTGGTTTCAGGCGAAGATACGGTACGACAGACCTCGGGACTCGGGAAGATTGCGGCGTTGTGGAGTCAGCCGGGCGCCCGCGTGCCCGCGCCTGAACCGCACGGCGCTCCTTCCGCGCTGCCCCGCCTTCCCCCACCGTCGCACCCCAGCAACCCTCGGGAATGCAGATGCGTGCACATGGACATGCACACGCGCCCGTGCACACGCATGCACGCGCACCCTCCTGCCCACATCCAACACATGCCCACACACATGCACACACGTGCACACGTGCACACGTGCACCCACCTCCACGAACTTGGCGCGCGGGTGGTCGACGCGCAGCACGGACGGGTAGAAGCCCGCGCACAGCGCCGCCTTGAGGAAGCGGCCGTTGCCGGCGTTGCGGTTGGCGGGCTGGCCACTCAGCCACTCGCTGCCGGGCAAGCTGGCGGCGGGGCCCAGGTCGCGGCGGGCGTCCAGGGCGCCGCCACCCGACAGGAAGCCCAGCTCGGCCAGCACGCGCGCGTACTCGGCGCGGCCGGCCTGCGGGGTTGTGAGGGGTTGTGGGGTGCGGGGAGCGAGGGTAAGGCTGCTGTGTGTCGCCCAGTAATGGGGTTGTGAGGCGTGGGGTGTGGGGTGTGTGAGTTGGGAGATGGTGTGGTGGTGAGGCCGGGAGCTGGCCGGACGGAAGCAGACAACAGCGGCAAGTGCACGCACACGCACACGCAGGCACGGCGGCCGGCAGGCACGCACCTGGATCGCCTCCAGAGACGACTCCGACAGCCCGCAGTCCGCGCACAGCGACGAGGCGGCGGAGCGCCCGCCTGCAGCCGTGCGAGAGAGGAGGCACAGCCACAAGTTCAGAGTTGTGAGCACGGGCATGCACAAACATACACACAAAGTGCACCTTCCACCATCTGCCCCCGGCATAGCCCTCCTCCCCGGCCCGCCGCTCCCCTCCCCTCCATCCCCCACCCCCCGCCCCCACCCTTGTCAGTGGCCCTGCACCAGGCGTTGTAGGCAGCAACCAGCGCGATGTGGTCGGAGCGGCTGTCCACCGCGGCGCGCAGCAGCTGCCTCCGCGCCTCCGCCACGCCCTCGCCCGCCGACTGCGGGGCAGCGCGCAGCGGGTGCGTGGGTGGGTGCGTGGATGCGCGGGCGAGCCCGTGGACGGGTGCGGAACAGACGGGTGAGAGTGTGAGACAGGTGTGGTCTTGCTCCCAATGCCCATGCGATGCCACCCGGTGCCACGCTCCTTCTTTTCCCCCAAAGCCCCACACACAATGCCACCTTAGCCTTTCTCACCATCCCTGCAACCCCCTCCGCACCCCCCAAACCCCACCCTGCCACACCCCACCCCACCCCACCCCACCCCACCCCACACCCCGCCGCACCTGCAGGTTCAGGAACACGGGCCGGCCGTGCGCCAGCGCCGCCGTGACGGTGAGCACCGGCTCCAGGCAGCCCAGCAGCGCGCCGTACACCAGCGCCTTGCCGACCCGCGGGTCCATGGGCATGCGCGCCAGGTGGCGGCCCAGGCTGGTCAGGCCCTCGCGGCCGTCGAAGGCGCCCATGGTGCGGAGCAGGTGCACCTGCGGGGGAGAGGAGCGGGTGGGGAGTTGGGTGGGTTGCAAGGATGTGTGGAAAAGCGGTACAAGTGCACCGAAGATGGAAGGGTGGGTGGGGTGGGGGTGGAGGTAGGCCGTCCATCAGGACATTGAGGCGGGTGGTGGATGGGTGGGGCGGGTGGGGCGGGTGGCGAGTGGGCGGTTGCAGGCATGGCACGGCACACATGACCCGGTCGCTCTTGATCAACCCACACCGCCCAACCACGAACATCATCGAACCGCCCCCGCCCCCGCCCACACCGCTACACGGCCTCCCGTTTAGCTTGGACTGGTAACCACTCGGCTACCCCCATGGACGGCTACCTCCGATCCCCACGCGGCCTGGTGCCTCACCGCCGAGTTGACCGCGTTGGCCGACGGCGGCGACAGGCAGCGCCCCAGGAATGCCGCCACCCCGCCCTCGCCGCTCACGCCGCCCGCGGCCTCCGCCGCCGCCGCGCGCGCTGCGCCGCCGCCTGCACCGCCTGCGCCGCTCATCATGCCCTTGATCAGCAGCGCCACGCTCTCCAGCGGCGAGCGCAGCATCTCGGGCTCGGTGTGCTGCGGCATGCGCTGCCACTGCTCGGTGGAGAAGAGCCGGAAGCACACGCCGGGCCTGTGCGGGGTTGCAGGTGGGGGCGGTTCGGGGGCGGGGACTGCAAGGTTGGGAGATCGTGAAGCATGGATGGGAGCCGTCCATGAGACCAATCAGGCCAGCCGCCGTTTAGCTGCAAACGTACTCAGGCACACAGGCACACATACACGCACGCACGGACGCACGCACGCGCCAGCCTCACCGCACGCGGCCGGCCCGGCCCCGGCGCTGCTGCGCGGCGGCCTTGCTGACCCAGCCCTCCTGCAGGCGCTGGATGCCGCGCTCCGCGTCGTGGCTCATCTCCTTGGCGCGGCCGGCGTCCACCACCACCGTCACGTCGTCTATGGTGATGGACGTCTCGGCCACGTTGGTGGACAGCACCACCTGGAGCGGGACAGGCAGGGCAGGGAGGGGCGGGGAGGGGCGGGGAGGGGGTTGTGAACACCAGCCCAAGCTAAAGCAAGGGGGTGAGAAGGGAGGCGGCTGGGCTGGGGTGCAAGCTTCACCCTCGTCTGCGCCTCGCCTGCCCAAGCGCCTCCGTTCAGTGTTGCCCTCTCACATCGCGACACGAAATGCATCAGGACACCCGTAGCCCTTGAAACGTGACCCTCAAACCTCGCAACGCCACCGCACACAACGCCCGCACCGGCACCGGCACCGCACCTTGTAGCAGCCCGGCGGCGGCCGCGCGAACACCTTGGACTGGTCGCCGCTGGACAGCGATCCGTGCAGCGGCAGCACCCGCAGCCCGCCGCGCCCGCCCGCCGCGCCCAGCACCTTGTCGCTGGCCAGCAGCAGCCGCTGCAGGCGGCCGATCTCGGGCGCGCCGGGGAGGAACACAAGGATGGCGCCGCCGCCGCTGGTGTCGCCGCGGCCGGAGGCGTAGGCCTGCGGGCAGTGCGGGTTGCAACGATGTTTGGAAAAGCGGTACAGGATGTACTGGTGGGGGGGGGGAGGCGTGTGTGTGGAGGATGTGGTCGTGTGAGGCTGGGCGGGCAGGGAACGTCTGCGACCCACCACCTGTGTGCGCAGTGCTCGGGAGCATCCCACCCCAACCCCACCCCACCGCGCTCTGTTGGTTTTGGGTTCGGCTTGGTATTCTTTGGGGTGGGGACTAATGCCCAACCCGCCCACCCCACATACCGGTACTCACCCCTCATCCCCCACCCCTCCCGAAATCCCCGCACCTGCGGCCAGTCAGTCATGAAGGCCGCGGAACCATCGCGCTTGTGGCGCGCGATGATCTCCGCGATCACGTCCACGAGCAGGTCGTAGTTGATCTGCGGGGCAGCGCGTTTGGCGTTTTCAATATTACGCAATGTTGAGTGCATGTGTTTGCAAGACGTTTGGCTAGGTGCGTGTGCACGTCGAGGCCCGACCGGGTTACACCAGTGCGAAGCTACATGTCAAACAATCACATCCAGGATCCACGATCACGACGCTCCCCTCCCTAGCCCTTCCCACCCGCCGCCCCCCATGCCGCCGCCCCCCCCATGCCGCCGCGCCCCATGCCGCCGCGCCCCATGCCGCCGCCTCCGCCACCCCACCCCACCCGGCCCCGCCCCCCACCTGCTCCTCGTCCGCCATGTACAGCGAGCGCAGCGTGAGGTCGGAGTAGCCGCCCGGCCCCAGCGCGCCGCTCAGCGGCCGGCCCGCCACCTCGGGCAGCTCCTTGGCGTCCTTCCAGTCGCGCAGGCCGCGCTTGGCGCAGCGGTTGTCGCGGCCGATGACGTGGCCGGTCAGCTCCAGCGCGTCCTGCGGGGGTTGTGGGGGTGGGGGGCGGGGTTGCGGGTTGCAGCCGCGACATGTTTGGGCCCCCGTGTCACTGTGCCCCTGTGCCCCTTGCCCCTGTGCTCCTGTGCCCCTGTGCCCCTGCGCCACTGTGTCACCGTCACCGATGCCACTGTCATTGTGCTACCGCCTTGTGCTACTGCCACCGGTGCCGCCGGTGCTACTGCCGGCGGGCGCCCCGACTCACCTCCAGGTAGAACTCCCGCACCGGGTACGTGAAGCCGGGGATGGTCAGCACCCCCACCTCCCCGCTGCTACTGCCGCCGCCGCCACCCGCCGCCCTGGACTTGCCGCCCTTGGCGCCGCCTCTCCCGCCGGGCGTCATGTACTCTGCAAACAGCTGCGCGTCGGCTGTAGCAGACATCAGCACCAGCTTGAGCGGCTGCAGCTGCTGCTGCTGCTGCTGCTGCCCGGCGCCGCCGGCTGTAGCAGCTGCCTTCTGGCGGCGGCGCGCCAGCACGTCGCGCAGCAGCAGCAGTAGCAGGTCGATCTCGATGCTGCGCTCGTGCACCTCGTCCAACACGATGTGGGTTGTGCCCTGGGGGGTTGCAAAGATACGGAAAAGCGGTACAAGATGCACTGAAGACTTGGGGGTTTGGGGCCCGGGGATCGGCGTGTTATTGGTACCGGGGAGGGTAGCCTTCCATGCGAACAGTGCACGATTGCGCCGAAACGACAAGCAGCGGTGTATGCGATGGCCGCCATCCCATCACCACCTCCGCGACTCAATGCTTGATTGCTTACACCACGTACCTGATGGCTGGCACATACATATACACTGACTCTCAGCCCCCACCCCAGTGCCTCGACCCCCGCCGCCGGCACCCGCACACCTCCAGGTCCGGGTCTGACAGCAGGCGCCGCAGCAGGATGCCGGTGGTCACGAACGTCAGCCGCGTGGCAGCGCTGCTCTTGTGCTCCAGCCGCACGCTGTAGCCCACGGTGGCGCCCACGCCCTCGCCGCGCTCCGCCGCCACGCGGTTGGCCAGACCCAGCGCCGAGATGCGCCGCGGCTGCGTCGGGGGCGGAGCGGAGCGGAGGGGTGGGTGGGGTTCCAGTCATGATGAGGGTGGGGTGAGGTGGGCTGGAGGGGTGCAAGGACGGGTTGCCGGAGAGGGCAAGGGCGGGATGCCAGTGAGGGACAGGGGCGGGGCGGGGTGGGGACTGGGGAGGTGCAGGCGCGCTTCTGGATGGCGGCGGGCAGCAAGCAGCAGGCACGGCTGGAGACAGGCGCAAAGAAAGAGAGCGAGACCACAGGGCAGCATAGGGCACGGGGCACGCGGCACGCGGCACGGACCTGCGTGACGATGATGTTGCACGCCGCGCCGGCGCCGCCCGCGATGGCGTCTTCCAGGATGTATTGCGGCACCTGCACACCATCACCACCAGCACCATCACCATCAGCACCATCGGGAGGCATGGAGTCATGAAGTCATTGAGTCATGTCAAGCACACGCACAAGCGCATGCATGCGAAACATGCACGCCACCAGCCGCATGCCTTGCAGTGCCAACACACGCCCAACACACGCCCAACACACGCCCGACCTCAACCTCACGCTCACACGCCCAACCTCCGCCTCACGCCTCATCGCCTCACCTGCGTGCTCTTGCCGCAGCCGGTGGCGCCGCTGACGACCACCACGTCGTGCGCCGCCAGCGCCGCCAGCACCTCGCCGCGCTTGGCGAAGGCGGGCAGCGAGCGGCGCGCCGAGCGCATGCCCGCGTGCGCGCCGCCGCCGTCCAGGTCGGACTGCACCCGGGCCAGGCGCGCGGACTCGGCGGCGATGTCGATCTGCAGTTGCGGTTGCGTGTTTGTGAAGCAGGGGCGTGGGATGGTAACGTTTAGGGCCGCGAGCACAAGGAGATGTGTTTGGGTAACGTTCATGTGCGCGTGTATGTATGTGTGTAGAGAAGGCGCGGCACACCCACCCATGCCCCGCGCACCTGTGGCCGCCGCCGGCGCATCTGCTGCTCTGGTCGCCGCGCCGCCCGCGCCGCGGCCGAGCGCCGACGCGCTTCCCCGCCTGCGTCACCACACGTGTAGCGTAAGCGCACACAAGCACCGCCGTCAAACCCCACGTGCATGCCATATCAGTATACATGGTCATAACTGTGCCCCGTGCAGAGCAGTGCTGTGCTGGCGCCCACCCAGCCGCTCACCACACCCCCACACCCCCAACCCCGCCCTCCGCACCCGCAACCCAGCGCTCACCGCCGTCCACGTCGTCGTCGTCCTCCTCCTCCTCGTCCACCATGAGGTCTTCAAAGCCCGCCACCAGCGACTCATCCGCCTCGTCGCCGCCGGCCCCGTCGGCGGCGCCGGCGCCGGCGCCGGCCTTGCGGCCCCCGGCGCCCGCCTCCGCGGCGGCGCAGGTCTGCGGCAATGGACCCGAGAAGGGAGGTTACGTAGGTTGCGTAGCCACGGAAGGGGGGAATCGGGACGGCCCGCCGCTGGCGGGCGGTGGCCGTGGCGGGCGGTGGCCGTGAATCCACTCTGACCAGCCTCCAACGGAAAATGGCAGGCCTCCAGCCGCCGCATTGTACGGCATCCCACGGTGTCGGCACGTGTCGTACGCTACACACGCACCTGCTCGTCCATTTCCGCCGCCTCCTCCAGCGCCCGCGCCGCCAGCGTGTGCAGCGCCGGCTCCGCCGCCGCCGCCAGTGCCTGGCTCTCCGCAGCCAACACCCGCGTCAGGTGGCGCAGCCCGCCCGCCGCCAGGCCCGAGCAGCTCACGCCCACCAGCGGCGGCGCCGCCGGGTACGACAGCCCGCCCGCTGCCGTACTGCCGACCCGTACGAACTCCAGTACGAGCGGCGCGTCGGACCGCGTGGCGACGGGGCATGTGTCGGGCAGCTCCAGGGTCAGCCGTACGGCGTTTTCGGACAGTACGGCGAATGCGGTGTCGTAGATTGACTCGAGCACCATGAGCTCTTCCGCCCAGGCGTCCGCGTCACCCTCGGCCACAACCGCCGCCGCCGCCGGGCCGCCGCCGCCGCCGCCGCCCAGCTCGACATCTGCGCAATAGCGGAGTTACATTGTGTTGGGCATCATGGCAGCGCCGCACACCATGCGTGCCCCAAACCCCCATCCCCAGCCCAAGCGCCCGCCTCCCGCACGGTCTGACGCATGTGCGCCCCACCTGTCAGCCGGCCGTACGCCGCCACGTGCGCCGCCGCCTCGTCGCCGCCCGCCGCCGCCAGCGCCGCCTCCGCCTCGGCGCTGCTGTAGCCGTACGCCATGAGCCGCGCCACGCTGGCCAGCGACACGCCCGTGGCGCGGCTGGGGTCGGCGCGGGCCACCACGTTGACCATGTTTGTGGCCGAGCCTATGCGTTATTGTTGTTGATGTTATTGTTGTGTTAGAGAGCATGAGGATAAAACCAGAAACTGCGCGTTGTTTTGTGTGTGCGTTTGGTGGCGGGAACGATTTCCCCCCCAGTTGCAGTTGCAGTAGAAGCGGGAGTCGTGGCACTGGTCGGCCGCGGCAGGCAGGCTGCCTCAGGCGCTCCCAGGCGCGCTCGCGCTCGCACTCACTCGCACTCACCCGCAGGCGCCCGCCACTGCGAGCTCGCACGCCCCATCCATTGCAACCCACCGCAACCCACCGCAGCCTGCCCACACCCACCCAAACTCCCGCGCGCACGCACCCACCCTTGGTGAACTGCCCCGGCAGCTGGTCGGACGGCAGGTTCAGCAGCAGCCAGTCCAGCAGCGCCTCCGCACTCGCCGCGCCACCTTCCGCCCCCTCCGCCGCGCCCGCCCGCCGCTCATAGGCTAGCTGCACGTGCTGCGGGCTGAAGCCCATGCCACTGAGCGCCTCCACCACATCCGCCAGCTCGGCGGCGGAGCCGCCGTCGGCACCACCGGCTCCGGCTGCCCCAGCGCGGGCCAGGTCCAAGTCGCGGTCGCGCAGCAGGGACTGCACCAGCCTCTGCTTGGCGGCGCTCATGACCACCGTCTGCGTATTTGTGCAGGGTGGCGGCGCGTGAGCGAGGGGCGATGGCTGATGGGAGGTGGGTCTTTTCCGGTCTCGCTGTGCAAAGCCGCTGCACGCACCCGGTTGCTACCAGATAGCAGCCGCCATGCGCCCCTCGCACAGCGGGTGGCACGCTCGTGCTTATGCAAGCGGCGGCCCTTCGTCCCCTCCCCTCCAGATTTGAAATTGAAACGACCTACTCATCCCTTCCCTCCCCAGTCCCCTAGCCCCCTCACCTGCGGCGCGCGCACGTTGCTCCTCTTCCGCCGCGCCTCCTCCGCCGCCTTGCGCCGCTCGTCCGCCGCCCGCCGCGCGGTCGCGGCCTCCTCCCGCCGCTTCCGCTCCTCGCCCAGCGCGTTCCAGAGCGGCACATAGTCGCGCGGCAGGATGCGCTCCAGGGCGCGGTCGCCTGCGAGGGCGTGCGGCGAGGAAGGAGGGGATTGCAAGGATGGTTGGGAAGGCGGTACAGGATGCGCTGACGCCTGCAGTCGTGGTTACGGGGGTGCCTCACCACACTCCCGCAGCCGCCCCGATGGCCCGACGTGGCCGTGTCCGCGGCGGGGCCCGCTTACCAACCCACGCCCGCATATGCGCCGCCGCCGCCGCAGCAGCAGCAACAGCAGCACCCGGACCGCCAGTCATCACCAGCAGCAGCCTTGGTCCCCGCCCAGCCCCAGCCCCAGCCCCTTGCGCCCATAGTCTCCCTCTCCCTTCGCTCTCCCCTCGTTCCCGGCCCACGTACTCATGACCCTGCACGAACCTCCCCCCACCAAACGTACCCATGACGCGGTTCAGAGCCGCCACCGCGCCGCGCTCCCGCGCCTCCGCCTCGTCCGCCGCCGCGTGTGCGTCGTCCAGGAAAATGACCACGTCGTCCTCCTGCCGCTTGCCGTCGGGCAGCACCACCTGCCCCCCAGTTTGATGCCGCGGATAGTGGTCGGGAGGGAGGGGTGTGATGAGATAAGAAGAATGGTCGGGAGGGAGAGGTGCTATGAATGCTGGGGAGCTGGGTGTGTGGCTCTGTGCGCCCGCGGCGGCAGCCCGCGTCGAGTCAGCCCCCGCCCCCGGTCCCCAAACACAACACAAGCCACAAACACACACGCGCACGGGCCCCAGCCCTTCAGCGCCGCACCTTGCACGTCCACATGCCGTTCTCCAACCGCTTGGGCACGAAGCGCGCCCGCACCCGCTTCTCCTTCTGGATCCATTCGTGCAGATGCATGCTGGGACTCTTGCTCGTGTAGTACCCCGCCCGGCTCTGCAGCGTCATCACGCCGCCAGCGGCGCCGCCGCCAGCAGCGCCAGCTGCGCCGGCGCCGGCGGCGCCGCCGCTAGTGCTAGCGGCGGCGGCTTGCGCCGCCGCCCGCGCGGCGGCGGCCGCCGCCGCGGCCACGGCAGGGTCCTTGCCGGGGGGCCCGCCCTTGGCGGCGCCGTCGGCGCCCTTTGCATTGGGCCTGGCGGGGCCGGGAGCGGCAGCAGCAGTAGCGGGGGCCGCTGCTACGGGGGCGCTGGTGCTGGGTGCGTCTGCGGGCTGTAGCTGGTCCGCGTGCTTTGAGGCAATGTGCTCCTTCAGACGGCCGCTCTGCACGGTGGTCGGCACGCGGTGGCAGATTAATGTGACCTGTGCTGCCAGGAGGATCGAAATCCTTTCCCTCATAGAGAAAGGACCACACCCAGCGTCAAGCATGCTAGCGCTGTGGCAATCAAGCCCGCTCATAGAGTCTGAAGCCCGTTGCCTGGGCCCGCCCGCCTCCGCCCGCCCCACCTGCTGGTAGATTTTGTCGCAGTAGGGGCACTTCACCTCCTGCCCGCGCTTGTCAATGGTCGCCGGGCCCTTTGTACCCCCGCCTCCGCCTCCAGACCTGCGCGCGGCGCAAGCAGACGTAAGCAGCCAAAGGTGCGGGCCGGTGGGATGGATGGTGCCAAGATGTTAAAAGGCGCGGGAGCCTAGAAGGCTCGCGCGAGCCTGCACTCACGCGAAGACCTTATTCGCTTTCATCTTCGCGTCGCGATTCTTTGTGCCGCCCATTTTGCAAGGCGCAACAAAATGGGTCAAATTTGCGGCTTTTTATGCGGCTTCTTTCAATCTAGGGTGCATCAATACAATGATCTGTGTCCATGGTCGTCAATGCAGCATATAGTGGGACGGTGCGGCTAATTAGCGACTGCCTGTCGCAGCGCTCGCCGCTCCAGCGCGCGCACCCTGGTCGTTAGAAATGGTAAGCTCGCGCATAACTAACTAGTGCATGACTTGAAAGGAATGCTGCTGCATCTGAATTCTAGAAGGCCGCCTCATGGCGACCCAGCTGCGCCCGCCCGCCCTTGGCCTCGCCCTTGACCCACTCTGGCGAACCCCCTTGTAGCCCTGCCCATCAAGTGGATCTCATGATTCTAGGACCCGTTCCAGCCCGTACACGGTAGAGGCGGGGACAAGCCGAGGTACTGCGTAAGAGTCAGACTTGCCGGGGACTGCCGGGGAACTGCTGGGTAGAAACACGGGTAGGCGGCATCCCGTCTGGATGCGTGCAGGCGCTGGCCTTACGTTTACAACAGATGGACACGCACACTGTAGTAGCGGCGCAGACGGACTCTCAACCTCACTCATCCTACTTCACCTCCGCTGCCCAACTGCCGGGATGGCATGTGTGGGTCAGCAATACCCAGACTGCCCACGTGGAGACGCCCCGCCCCGCCCCCGGCCGTTAACTCATCGAGCACCTCTATCCACACGCACTCCCCCTCCAACCCCCCCCTGACCACTCCCCAAATCCCCACTCCCCACTCCCCACAGCCCACAGCCCCCACAGCCCCCACACCCCTACTCCGCGTCTGCAAGCAGCGGCTCCACGTTGCTGTCCTGCACCGCCGCCTGCCAGTCCCGCACCATGCCCCGCACGTGCGCGCTGCCGATCACGCCCACCACGCTCCGCACGCCCGGCAGCGCCGCCACGCCGCCGTCGCCAAAGCCCGGCGGCGCGGCGCGGGCGGGGCCCGCCTCCGGCATGGCGTAGCGCCACACGGCCGCGCCGTCCACCTCGTCCAGCACGTACATCGGCACCACGGGCGCCTTGCCTGCGCGGGGTGGGTGGGTGGTTGGGTGGGATGGCAAGGCTCGGATGGTGAGGACGGGGATGATGCGGACGGGATGGTACGGGTACGGAGAATCGGATTCCTTGGGACGGCCGTGCCACGGCCCCTCCCTGGGTGGGCGCCAGCCCAACGCGCTCTGGAGACGCCCCAACCCCACGCCCGTAACCCGCCGCCCGCCGCCCGCCGCCCGCCGCCCGCCGCCCGCCGCCCTCCGCCCTCCGCCCTCCGCCCTCCGCCCTCCGCCCTCCGCCCTCCGCCCTCCGCCCTCCGCTCTCCGCCGCGTGCTGCCACGCCGCCCGCTGCCGCCCTGCCAGCGCCGCCTCACCCGTGGCCACCGCTGCCAGCGCCTTGGCCATGAAGCTGTCGCGCTCGCTGATGAGCGCGGGGAAGGCGCCGGGCCAGTCCAGCAGCGCGTCCTCGCCGTACAGCTTGAGCGGCCTGGATGGGGGGGGCCGGTGGGGCGTGGGTGTGATGTGTGATGTGTGTGGGGTGGGGCCGGCGTGGCGGCGGCGGCCGCCGCACCATGCGCGCCCAGCCCCCCAGACCTCCCCAGCTGCCCCCTGCCGCCTCCCACTTCCCACCTACCCCCCCCCCCCCCGCCACACCCACAATCACACACACACTCACTTGGACAGGTCGCCGCCGCTGATGGGCTCCTTGACCGCCACCGCGTCCTCGATCTGCTCCGCGCTCATGTCTGCGTGGTGCGCGCGATTGCGGTGGCGTGTGTGGGGGTTGCAAAGCGTGTGTGGGAAAGCGGTACAGGATGGCTTGTGGGGGGGGAGGTGGGAGGGCGCGAGGTGGGTGAGGCAGGGGCCGAGGCGGGTGAGGTCGGGAGGCGAGCTGGGTGACTTGGGTGGGCGCAGCGTGTTTGATGCGGGGGGGGGGGCGGAGCAGCAGCCGCGGCTGCGGATCGACATGCCGATCACGAAGTGACCTATCGCGCGTGACCAGTAAGTGCGGGGGAAAAAAACGTGCCCACATGCCGGCCGCCGCCGCGCTGCATCGCATACCGTGTGGTTTTCCTTGTGCCCTCTTAACACCCACGCCAGGCCCCCGCCGACACGCACCCGCGAAGCGCGAGACCTCCAGGAACGGCCCCACCACCGGCGCCGCCACCGCCACCGCCGCCGCCACCGCCGCCGCCACCGCGCCCGCCTCCGCCTGGTCGGGCAGCGAGGCCAGGGCGCCGCCCAGCTCCGCCACCAGCGCGCCGATGAGCAGCGTCAGCGAGGCGGCCATGCGCACGCCTGTTTGCAGTGTGTGCAATGTGTGCAGTTTATGTGTGTGTGGGTTAGAGAGCACAAGCAAAACAAACGGTGCGAGCAGTGCGAGCAGTCGACATTCCCCCGAGGATACACCCCACCCGCCGTCCGTCACAAGCCCACTCTTACCCGTTACCTTCCTCCCGCCACCTCCCTGACGCCACCCCATTGGAATGAACTACGCCCCCATCCCTCGCGCATCGCGCCACCCACCCGAGTCCTTGGCCAGGCCGGCGCCCATGCGGTGCTCCGTCACGTCCGCGGGCCGGTCCGCCAGCAGCACCGCGGAGCTGCCCACCTACAGCAGGCGGGGGCAGGGTAGCAGGGGTCGGGGTGGTCGGTGGTTGCGAGGTGGGTCGGGGTCAGGTGCGTGCATCACACGGAGGGGCGGGGGTGGGGCATGCGAGTGACAACAGGGCGGCGCGCCAGCGGCCTCTGCAGCCCACCCACCACACATCCACACTTCCCCACACCTGCACCTCCAGAAAGCCCCCCCCGCTGTGTGTGCACGTGCATGCACATGCACACCCCGCCCGCACCTGCGTGGCCGCCTGCATGGCCGCCCGCCACGCCGCGCCCGGCTCCAGGCCCAGCGTGCGGCCGGCCTTGGACTGGATGCGCGCATAGGTGGAGCTCATGAAGCGCGCCAGAGCGTCCTGGCGGTGGGGTGGGTGGCGGGGGTGGGGGTGATGGTGGGGTGGGGTGGGGTGGGTGGCGGGTGGTGGGTGGTGGGTGGTGGGTGCGTGTGGGTGTGCGTGCGTGTGGGTGTGAGCAGGCGGTGCAAGGCGCCATCGCAGCAGACGGAAGTCCAGATTGCCCCCGCCATCACACGATTCACTCGGTAGTGAGTGACAGCAGCACGCACGCTTTAACTCAAGTAGTGAGTGCCAACAGCACACAAAACAGAATACGCATATGCCGCACAAACCGCCCGCAGCACACACACATGTGTCCATGCACACGGCGCCGTACCTGCGTGGGCTGCACGGGCGGGTAGTCCGCCTTAGCCGCCTCCAGCTCCTCCGCCGTCCACGGCCGCAGCGGCGCCCTGCAGGAGGTTGTGACAGTGGTGGCGGCGGTGGCGGCGGTGGTGGCAGGGGATCGCATGGATGGATGGATGGATCGCGAAGCGGTACAGCGGGCACCGGGATGGGACGAGTTTTATCGGTCGCACAAGGACGGCAATGGGGGCACTGAGGCCACCACGGCTCCCTGCCGCCCGACCGCCTCCCACACGCAGCCCACGCCTCCCAACCCCGATCGCGCCTGCATGCGGCACCCACTTTACGCGCGCCGCCGCCACGCCGCCGCGGCCGCTGGCGCTGGCGCCCGCCGCCTCGCCGTCGGTGCCCGCCGCCGCCGCCGCGGCGCCCATGCGCGCCGCCCGCATCGCCTCCAGCGTCTCACTGGGGATGAACATCTTCTTGCTCACCTGCGGCGGGGGAATTCCATGCATGATTAAATAAGGTAAGGTCATGTTGACAGGTCGTTGCAGCAGATCAGTCTTGGGAAGCGGGGGAAAGCAGGGTAGGGGAATGCAGGGCAGGCGCAGGAGACGAGACGGAGTTAAGAGGTAGTGGTGGGGGCCGCATGGACACATGCGTGCGTTCTGCCGGCCCCCGTTCTGCCCGTCCCCGTTACTTTCTTGGTTAGCTCGGGCTGGTGTTCACACCAGGCCACCCCTACACACACACACGCGCACACGCACGCACGCACGCACGCACGCACGCACGCACGCACGCACGCACGCACGCACGCACGCACGGACGCACGCACACGCACCTCGAACATCTTCCGCTGCGGGCGGAAGGGCTCGATGCCGAAGCCCTCGCCGTTGACCGCCGTGGGCTCCAGGCCTGCGTGGGCGTGTGCGCGGTGGCGGGGTGCCGGGGGGTGGCGGGTTGCAAGGATGTTTGGAAAAGCGGTACAAGCGGCGGGGGGGGGGATGGATGGCGGTGGCGGGTATGGCACACGTGACCGCGGCACGAGGTTTGCAATGTCGACGCAGGTGGCGATGTGCCGGGGTGCCCAGCTGCGCCGGCCGCACCAGGAGGCCCCGGTGCCAAACACACACACGCCGCCCCGCAATGGCTGCCGCCAGGAGCCCGCCCCCCCCCCCCCCACTCCCCCGCGCTGCCCGACGTCGCACCCGAGCTGTAGGCTGGGTCGGTGGGCTTGGTGGCCTTGACGATCATCTCCACGCGGCCCGTGTCCACGCCCGTGAACGACACGGTAACCTGCGGCAAGGGGGACGTCAGGGTGGCCGTGTGTGTAGTCGTGGTGATTGAGGTGATGTTTGAGGCGGTAGTGGTTGAGGCGGGTGGCCTCCTCAGTTCCCAGACCCCACTCCAGTGGTTGAGTGAGGTGGTTCACGTGGCAGTTGAGGTGGGCAACAGCATAACACCCCCCCCCCCACTTTGGGATCTTCGCCGACTGCAGTAACTCCCCACGCCCGCCCTACCCCCGCCCCCACCCGCCACCCGCCCGCCCGCACCTCGTGCCCCGCCACCAGCTGCTTGACCCGCTGCCGCGTGCGCAGCAGCGCCACCATGCCGCTGGCGCCCGCCTTGCACTCGTCCGTGGCCTGTGGGCGTGTGCGGGTGTGTGTGGGCGTGTGAGCATGTGTGGGTGCGTGTGGGCGCGTGTGGCTGGGCGTGTGGGACGTGTGGCTGGGCTCGAGTGCGGTTTCCAGCTTGTGCGGTTTCAAGAATGTGCGATAGCGCCGCCGGGGCACTCGCGTGTGCCCGCCCTGCATGTGCACAGCACCCCCCGCCCGGCTGACACCCCCCGAGCACAGCACCCCAGTCCCCAGCCCACCACCACCACCAGTCCGCACCTTGAGGCAGATGGCGTCCAGCGCCCGCTGGTCCACGTTGGCGCTCTGGCGGCAGCAGCGTGGGGCAGTAGCGAGCGCGGCAGGCAGGTCGGCCGGCGGGCAGGCAGGCGGGCGGGCAGGCTGGTAAGAGTGCGGTAAGCAGACGGGGCGAGACAGGTTGCTCCCAGTGCTTGAACGCTGCCTGACTTCCACGCCCAGACCACCCAGTCACTGTGTGGGCGTGTGCCCGCCCTCCGCACTCCCCACCCTCCCCACACTTTCCTCCGCCCCCCGCTCCCCGCCCTCCCGCCACCCGCTCCACTCCCTCCCCCTCTCCCCACCTTGAGGCTGCTGTCCACGCGCGCGCTGAGGCCGGTGAGGGCCGGCAGGCTGCGCGGCGTCACGCGGAAGCGGATGGCGCCCAGCGGCGGCACCAGCGACAGGTCCGGCCCGCCCGCAGCAGCAGCAGCAGCAGCAGTAGCCGCAGCCGCAGCGTCGTCGCCGGCGGCGGCAGCGCCCGGCGCGGGCGCGGGCGGCTTGACCAGGAACGCGGGCGCTTCCTCGCGAGTGGCGTTGGAGGCACCGGGGCGGCAGGTGGCGAACAGGCCTGCGGGGTGCACCGCTTCGTTGAGGCTGCTGTGGTGAGGGAGTCGACACCCCCACCCCCACCCCGAAACGCGCCTTCCATAGCGGGCCCCTTGACCCCTCCACCCTCCGCCTCGCCTCACCGCCTCCCTCCACCCTGCCGCATCCTCCAGCCCCACACTCCCGCCCCACCCTCCTGCCACCCCAACACCCCAACACACGCACACGCCGCCGCCGCCGCCCGCCGCACCCGTGCTGAGCAGCCGGATGACGTCGCCCTCGATGTCCTGCTGCGTCACGGGCCGCCCCGGCCGGCACGCCAGCAGCGACTGCAGCTGCTCCGAGCTGGGCCAGCAGCCGGCGCTGGCCTCGTCGTCGGGCAGGCCCTCGATCTGGACCTGTGGAGGGTCGGGGGTGGAGGAGGTGGTGGAGGGGGTTGGTGGCGGTGGTGGCGGTGGTGGTGGTGGCGGTGGTGGTGGTGGTGGTGGTGGTGGTGGCGGTGGTGGCGGTGGTGGTGGTGGTGGTGGTGGTGGTGGTGGTGGTGGTGGTGGTGGTGGTGGTGGCGGTGGTGAGGGGCGGAGGCGCGCGGGTGGCGGACCCAGGATCCATGAGCCGGGCTGCACTCGGCACGCAGCAGCACAGCCAGCTGGCTGGGCGGCTCCAGCCTGAGTCAGCCGCCCCCGGGGGCCTGCCCGCCCTGCCCTCCTCAGTGCACCGTGCACACATACACGCACACACGCGTGCATGCACCGCCTACCCTCCCCGCCCCTACCTCTTCCCCCTCCCCGCCCGCTCTCACCTTGCGGCTGTGCCACACCTTGGGCGCCGTGGCGGCGTCCTCGGGGTCCACCAGCAGCCCCGAGCGCTCCTTGCACAGCTCCACCGCCACCACCTCCGGCTGCACCAGCCGGATCAGCTCCTCGACCTGGTCCGGCGCAGTGACGCCGGGGAGTGGGGGGCGGGTTAGTGGTGTGGGTGGAGGTGGAGGGCGTGAGGGAGTGGGGTGACGGGGGGGCAGCCAGCTGGTGGGTCAGCGGTGTGCTGTGGTGTTGGTGGTTGGGCACTGGGGCCAGGTCGTCTGGAACTGTTGAGAAGCAAGCTGGCGCGCGCCACTTGACCCCCATCCCCGCAGGCCTTCAGCCCCTTCCCCCTTTCCCCTTTCCCCTTTCTCCGCTCGGCGCTGTGAGGCCCTACTGGGCCCTTCGCCAGCCCCGGCCCTGCTGGGCCCTTCGCCCGCTGACCTGCTCCACGCTGCGCTTGGAGACGTGCGACATGGCCAGCAGGTACACGCTGGTCTTGCCGCCCGGCGCAGTTGGGTTCGGCGCCTCCAACACCGCAACGGCATTACGAAGCGACGGAGGGAGCGTGACGGGTGTCGCGGGGTCAGACGCCTGCGCGCGAGGGTGAAGCAATGGTTTACTTGTCGGCACCTTTTCGCTCGAGCGAGATGAACCTAGATCTACCGCACCTTTGGCGCAGCGCTCAAAGTAGCTGATGCAGAGCAAGAAAAATAACTCCCGCGGGGACGAGGCGCAGCGCCCGAGCGGAATGCGCCACGACAGCGGCCTTTCTCCGCGCTCCGCACTCCTTGTTTGGATCCGTGAATCATTTTGGGTACTAAATCTCAGCAAAGACTAGATTCAATACTGGATTTACAGCAAGGGAGTGGGTAGACGTTTCTGGACTTGTGCAGAGCTTGTTGGCACACCTGTCACATGAATGTATTTTCTTTGCGCTGTTGAAAATGTATATGTTTGTGGGCGAGGAGGACACCCGATCGTTGACCTGCACCGGTGCCATCGATTCGCCGTGTGCAAGTCGGAGCGTGGCGTGCCGTTCCCCCGTCGGTTCGAGCCTGGCGGCACGAGAGCCCAAAGCCTGACATCGTGCATAACTGCATCTAGACTTTCCCCGTGGACTGCGTGGAGGCATGGGCGTGCGCTCTGATGCGCATGGGGGTAGAAGCAGCCGCTGCACGGCTGCTGGCAGCTGGCACAGGCTGCACCCCTGCACAGGCTGGCATGGAGGGGGCTCGGCAGAAGCCGGTCCAGCCCTGCCGCCGGCACGCCAATGCCACGAACCAAACAAAGCTGGCGGTCAGGCGCAAACAAGGTCATTTACATTCAAAGCCAGCCTTATTGCGAATAAGCCCCGCCGTGAGTCTATCATGTGCATCACTGTGACACCGTCGTCACGACAAGCACCACACCACACCCATTGCCTCCGACTCGTTCCACGCTTGTGCTTCAACATGAAGCCTATAGTATACACTGTCTGCTGCACCTAACAGGTTGCTAAGCTATAAGCAATAAGCCTTCTCCGCAAGGGGAGATTTCACGGTATTACACCGTCGTGCTGCACAACGCCGTCCTACCTACTCTGAACCATCCTCCACCTCCACAACATCTCCATCCCGCGCAACTCCCACGCGTGTGGCGCGCGCGCATCCAATCACACGGCCTCTATCTCATCACAGCCCATGTGCATCTGCCTGGCCCGCGCCCACGTCCGCCGAGGTAGGCTTGCGTGAGCAGCCATACGACCGCCACGGTCCACGACGGCCGCGAGCGCCCCGCCGCTGACTTCCCTCCCCTCCCCTCCCGCCGCCCTCCTGCTGCTGCGCCCAGCTCCATGCTGCTGCGCCCAGCTCCATGCTGCTGCGCCCAGCTCCATGCTGCTGCGCCGGCCGCTTACTTCTTGTACCAGATCTGTAATTTGGCGAGCGGGGAGAGGGGGTGAGGCAGGCCGGGGGAGTGAGAAGGGCAAAGTAATGCTGTGGGCATCCATGCTACAGAGCATCGAGCATGTTTGGTGGCGGTGTAGCACCTGCCAATGAGCCGTTGGCGGTTGTGACGTGCAGCATGCGGCGAAACATCCCACACGAGCATGAATGCAGGCATGCGACCGCAACAGGGCTGGCTACGCATTCCGGCATGGTTGCACCGCCGCTGCATCCCTGGGGCCGCCGCGAGGCGGACTACGCACGCCGCCCAACCTGCCACCCGACACGCCTTCCCAGCACAGCGCATTCGCTAGTGACCCGGTTCCCTGCTGCTGGCAACCCGCATCCGCCTGCCAGACTGCCGGAAGCGCAGCCACACATCTCCGCACGAGCTGCCCATCCTCGCCCTGTCGCGGGTGCGCGCTGCAGCCCGGCGCCTGCTTCGCCGCGCCCCAAGTTGGCCACTCCCCCGTCCCTCCCCCCCACCTCACGCGCGCCAGCCCGTTCGCTCATGCCCACTGCCCACCTGAGTGGTCTTTGACCGGTAGATCTTCTTCTGCAGCTGCAGCAGGCCGTACAGCAGGCCCTCCGCGGTGGGGGGGCAGCCGGGCACGTACACGTCCACCGGCACGACGCGGTCGCAGCCGCGCACGACCGCGTAGGAGTAGTGGTAGTAGCCGCCACCGTTCGCGCAGCTGCCCATGGACACCACCCACTTAGGCTCAGGCATCTGGTCATACACCTTGCGCAGCGCGGGCGCCATCTTGTTCGTGAGCGTGCCCGCAACAATCATGGCATCGGACTGGCGTGGCGAGGGGCGGAAGATAATGCCGAAGCGGTCAAGGTCGTAGCGCGAAGCGCCAGCATGCATCATCTCCACCGCGCAGCAGGCCAGGCCGAAGGTCATTGGCCAGATGGAGCCCGCACGAGCCCAGTTCACGACGTTGTCCACCTTGCTGACCACAAACTCCAGCCCCTTGGCAGCTGCTGCGGGCTTCGACATGGTTGCGACCTGCAGCGAGTGGAGACCGCTGTTTGGCTGCTCTCAGACCACGTCGCTTGCGAAAACACAGCTTGTGCAAAACCGACAGCACTTGCCTGCTAGCAGCTTCTAATGTAAAGTGGAGTACACTAGACAGGGGCCAAAGGCTTAAAGCGACGTCTAAGACGCACAAAGAGAAATCAAGCCGGTACTGGGCTTCAAGTGCTCCACGGCCGGAAATTATCTTGAGCAGTCAGCCTGGTGTTAGAAAGCAATTGAATGATGATGACTGTGGGGCTGCATGCGACCGTGGTGCATGCGCGTGAAGTCCCCACGTTGCGGGGGCTGCCCCGCTCAGCATCGGTGACTCACAACGGCGGCCCTGCCCCCCCCCCCCCTTGCATGACGCGCCGTTCTGGCACGGGCAGCCGGGTCCAGAACCATCTTGCTGATTGCTGCATGTTGCCAGACCCGGCGGGACAGCCCTGACGGGACAGCCCTGACACTACGCTGACAGTTGACGCCACTGGGGTCTGTGGGGGTCAAGCCGACACGATGCTTCATCCCTCCCCTGCTTCTCTCTCTCCAGCGCTCGGTCACCGAACAAGCGGTGAGCCAGCGCAGGGCCGCAGGCAGGGCCCCGTAGGAGTCAGGCACGTTGCGTTTGCACAAGGAGTGGCTGTGAGTGCTTGGGTTACAGGCGTGTGAATGTGTGACCGTCTGCCGGTCTGCGCGTTCATACTACAGTAACAGTCGACTTTCGAATATCAGGCGCTGCCTAGCCTCTGCATGTTCTACGTGCATGCTCAGCGCCCTGCTTGCACGTGAACGCGCACAATACTTCCTAGCCCGCGAGTCCACCACCCCGCCCCCCAACCCCCACGGGGAATTAAGCAAAACTGGGGCCGAGGCTCACCCTGGGAACGGAGGTCACCTTACTAAACAGATCAATGTTGCGAACATTGACATCCTTCGACGGAACCGCCAGCACAGTCTGGCCAGCCCTGCTTGCTACCACGCACTACGTGACTACAGTGTCCTGCACACCACCATGGCTCACCACCTACCGCTCCTAGCTCACCACCTGCAAGCCGCAACCTCATCGCTTGCCGCTGCCTATGCCGCGGCGCCAGGCGCTGCTGTCGCCGGCGCCGCTGCTGCTGCTGCCGGCGCGGTGCGCAGCGGCACATGGAACGTGTAAAAGTCGGATGCGGCAAACACAGGCGGCGGGCTCTTGCGCGGGCCCCACGCCTCGGCCGCCTCCCGCATGAGCGCGCGGATCTCTCGCGACTGCTGCTCCAGCTCCATGCGGCCCGTGGCGCGCGACTCGCGGTCCTGTGGGTGGGTGGGTGGTGGTGGTGGTGGTGGTGGTGGTGGTGGTGGTGGTGGTGGTGGTGGTGGTGGTGGTGGTGGTGGTGGTGGTGGTGGTGGTGGTGGTGGTGGTGGTGGTAGTAGTGGTGGTGGCAGTGGAACAAGTTCATGCAAGCCAACCAAAAAGCAGGCGGGGGTGTACCGCCGCGCAGAAAACTGGGGTGTGATGTGCATGGCGTGGTAGCGCCTTGCAGCACGCACACCTGCCTCCAGCCGCCCACCCCACCCCTTCCGCACCCACCAGAGCCTGCACCCCGCTTCCCTCCCACTCGGCTGCACGCCACAGCCAACCATAAGCTATACCCCCCCGCCCCCGCCCCCGCCCTCCGCCACACGTCACACGCCCCCCTCACTCCCACCACCGCCTCACCCGGATCACGGGCCCCTCGCGGTAGCGCGCAGAGAAGTGCGTCAGCACCAGCGCGCGCGCGCCCACCGCCGCCGCGAAGGCACCCGCCATGGCGCCCGTGCTGTGCTGCGCGATGCGCGCCTTGGCCTCCATGCCCGCCGCGAAGGTGGCCTCGTGCGCCATCACGTCGCAGCCGGCGGCCAGCGGCGCGATGGCGCGGCTGTTCACGGTGTCGCCCAGCACCACCGCCTGGGGAGTAGACAGGGCGGTGGCGGGTCGGGGGTCCCATGCATGGTTAAGAAAGACGAGATGAGGTTGTTGGCAAGTCGCCTTTGGCGGGAATACCATAGCTGCCCAAGCTGGACCGAGCCTAACGTAACGGAGCCCAGGCAAATGCGATGGAGGTAATGCATTGCTCATGGGATTGGGGGGAGGGCCCAGCTGCTGTCCCGGCTGCGCGGGTGCAGTCCTGGAGAAAGACCCAGCCCCGCCCCCCCCCCCCCCCACATGCGTGCTGTACAACGGTACAAGCGGACCCGTCGGCAAGGCAGCGACGGGCAGTCCCGTGCGCGCGCGGCGGCTGCCCATCCCACCTTGCGGCGCTTGGTGCCGGGCACGGCCGCGGCCTGCGGCGGCAGCGCCGTCTCCGCGAACACGTAGCCCCAGCAGGGCACGCGGTGCTGCAGCTGCGCCGCCCGCACCGTCACGCCGGCGCAGTTGGGGATGTCCCAGTACAGCCCCTCTGCCGCCACGAACGGCGGCGGCCGCCGCACCCAACCGCCGCCGCCGCCACCGCCATTGCCGTACGCCGCGCCACCCTCGTCGTCGCTGTCGCTGCTACCGTACATCTCGTACAGCTCCGTGTCCGACTCGGCGTCAGTGTACGGCGAGCCGGAGCCGCCGGCGCGGCGGGCGGCCTCCAGCTGCGCCGCGCGCGCCTTGGAGTTGAAGCCGCGCGGCGGCCACCAGATCTCCTGCAGGCTGCCCACCCGGGGCGCCATCGCCAACGCCGCCGCCTGTGCGGGCACACAGTCACACACATACAGCCACATGCAATCTTCACCTCCCAGTCGCGACACGTGCCACAGACGCCGCCCCCGTATGCGACGTGCGCAACAGCACGGCTCCCTAGCCGCCTGACCACGCGCACACTAACCCGCGCACGCCAACGTGGCCGCGTGCGCACAGGCCTGCAGCACGGTACACTCCTCCGCTCGAACCACGCACCTGCAGCTGCGGCGAGTCGTCCACGTGCAGCGCCGCCAGGCGCTGCACCATGATGCCGCCCACGCCCCCAACTTCGCCTCCCTGCTCGTCCTGCTGCCCCGCGCCCCTCCTCGCAGCCGCCGCGCCGGCGCCGGCCCGCGCGCCCGCCGTGTAGCGCGCCGCCGCCGCCGCGCCGGTGGCGGCCTCCAGCGGCTGCGGGCCGTGGGCGTTGGCGGGGCTGCACACCAGCTCGGTGATCAGCAGCGGCAGCTTCAGCCAGTCCGCGGCGCCAGTCAGCACCATGGAGGCGCGCAGCAGCTCCTGGGGGGGGGTGCGCAACGGAGGAGGACGAGTAGGGCGAGCACAGTTCAACAGGCCGTCGGTGGAGGCCAAGCATAAGCAATACAGGGCAAGCCAAGACGTTTGCGTTTGACCGGCGTTTTGGTGGAGGACAGCATCTTGGAGCGGTCGCCGCCAGCCCGGGCCCCCGCGCCCCCGCCCGTCCCCCGGACTCACCGCCAGCCCGGGCGGGCCGTACACGTGGTGCCGGCGGCGCGACGGGTCGGCCTGCCGCGCCGCCTTGGCGCCGTCCAGCAGCGCCAGCGTGGCGCCCAGGCCGAAGCAGTGGTCGCCGTGCATGTGCGTCACGAAGATGCTGCACGAGGGGGGGGAGCGTGGGGGTGTTGTAAAAGGATTTTAGGAGTGGTGAGAAGTGGAGTGGCGTTGAGTGGGGCTGGGAGTGGACGGGGGATGCAGGGTTTGAGGAGCGGTACGCGGGCAGGGTGCGCGTGGGAGTGGGTGGAGACGTAGGCGGCGGCACGGGTCCCGCAACGTCGCCACCTTCAGCGCACTCATCACTTTCCCGTGCCTCCCCTTCTCCCCCCTGCTCCCCTCCCTCCCCCTTGCTCCCCTTCCCTGCTCCTCCTCGGCCGCACCCATCCCCCGCCGCGCGCCCCAGCGGCCTCCGCCCCTTCTCCCCCCCGTTTTGGGTTGGCAATGGTTAAATTGTGAATTGGAAAAAACTCTCCCCCCCCCGGTGGCTCACCCGTCCACCTCGGCCAGATCCAGCCAGCCGCCCGCCGCCGCCGCCGCCAGCTGCCTGTGGCTGCCCTCGCCGCAGTCCACCACCTGCACAGCGCCCGGCAGCCGCACCAGCGTGCAGCTCACGTTGCGCTCCAGCGTGGGCGTGCCGCTGTTGGTGCCCAGCCACGTCAGCGCCAGGCCTGCGTTTGGGAGGACAACAGGGAAAAATCCACAAAGGCTGTGTGTGCGATGCAGCGCGACCAGGCCTTTGGTGCGCGTGCGGCGGCCGGCAGCGGCATGCTCTCTGGGTTACCGGGCACGGCACGTGCAACTCAAGCCAAGTTTCGGGCCACAGGCAATCGACCCGAGCCCGTTGCAGCCACGGCGCGCGATCGAGACGCCAGACTTGCCTGTGCGCAGGGAGTTGGAGCTTTGCTCGCGCCCCGGCCACCCCGTCTGCAAAGCCGAGCCCACCGACGTGCCACCCGGCTGTAGCAGCGCCGCGCCCGCCCCGCCTCGAGCTGGCTGTCCAGCTGGCTGTAGCGCAACCCGAGAGCTGGATCGAGCCGGGCCCGCGGCCTCGGCCACGCCGCCCCTCGCTCCCTGCCGACTGCCGCCGGCGCTGTAGGCCGTTGAAGGGGGCCCGCGGGATGGGCCGGCCGCATCGCTGTCCCGGGCGGCGCCGCCGGCGGGGCCCCTGCTGCTGCGGAGCAGGCCCCGGCCCGGGCCCGGTCCTGCTGAGGCACTGCGTGCGCCCGTGTCGGCTGCCGCCGCGCGCTGCCCCTGCGGCCGCGCCCCCGTAGCGGAAGTCGCTGACATGGCCACGGACGGCTGCGTGGGCGGATGCTGGGGGTGCGGGGACGGCCGGGCGCCGTGGCGCTCGCCGTGGCCGCGGGACAGCAGCCGCTGGCGGAGCGAGTCGAGCTGTGGGCAGTACCGTACACCGCGGCAGTGCGTCAGCGCCGAGTGAGTGTTGTGAAACGCAGCTTGCAAACTATTACGGTGGGTTTGTGCTCCGGGGATGGGGGCTTGCAATGGGCTTGAGCACTCACCACCTCATTCGTGCCGTCAGCGGGGGCGCTGGAGGCAGCCGCGATGGTGCGTTGCCGCATGCCGTGTGCCATTGTGTTCGGGGCCGAGAGACCGGCCGTTGTATGGGGAGTCGATGCCGCCGCTGGGTGCCGCCGCTGGGAAGTGAAAACGACGCGAGAGGGCGCCCAGCGCGCGTCCGCCGCGGGCAGGCCTACGCTGTGGCTGCGCAGAGCCATGTCGCCACAAGCTGATAGCATGTGCGTGTGTGTGCCCTAACCGCGCTGCTGGCGCTGCGCGAGCTGACCTCGGCGCTCCGCCACAACCCCGAATTGGGCGGCTGCAAACGCTGTTCTTGTGCCCAATAAATGCAATAGACTATATCGGTTGTTCAATTGGACCTAGTAGCATCTAAGCACGTATTTGCGACGCGTGCGGCAAGCTGAAGTTTCAACTTGCAGTCTGCGCTTGGCAGCGATTCCTGGCCTTTGGTCAAGTTGTTCGTTTCCTTTGCAAATCAACCAAAGTCATGTTCGGGTTCGCACTCGCTGTTATGGTCCTCGTCGTTGCATCGACCCTTGCGTGGCGTGCCAAACGCTGCGCACTTGGGTGTGACGACCAAAAGCGTCCGCCTGCGTAAAGGCTAGCACCACCCACACAAGCATGCAGAAATTGCGATAATTCAGGACGAAAAGCTGGGTCAGAGAGGGCTTAAGCTCACCGTCGGCGGGCGGCCGCGGGCGGTTGCGCGGAGGGGGGCGCGAGATGAGTGCGTGTCGCTCTTCTGTATTCGACTTTAGGGTGTGGCAATGCATGTCCACAACATATTGACTTTAGGTCCTTAGCGACAAATTCATATCACCTTGTTTGAGAGCAGTCACCTCGGCGCGAGACAAAGATGCGACCGTGACCTGGCTTGAGACCTTTGCTGCAGCGCAGCAGCAATGGAGCGTCATAATGTCAACACAGCCCTCGAAATTGTGAGGGCTCTCCAAGCGCAAGGCGTGGCGCTCGGAGGTGAGCGTGTTTGTGCTGCCCGGCACGAACCGGCACGCCTCGGCACGCAAGAAGTTCCAGCCCTCGCGTCGGAGTGGGCTAGGCCCATGCACATGAACTGATTTTGAGCAGCGATAGGGTGAAGCCAGGCCGGGACCTGCGTGATATCCGCCCGGCCTTCGCGCTTGGCGACCTGGCGTGTGGCGAGCCAGCTCCGCATTAATCGGGCCGTGCTTAGTCTCCAGAAATTAATGGAGGCAGAGGAGTCGCTCCGGGCACCGTCTCCCGCTGACCGGGCGTGCCACGGTTGCCCCCGTTCATTCAAGCAATTAAGCGCGCTATCGCCCCGGCGTGAGGTACTCCGCGTTGACCGGCCCCGTCAATACACATTATCCTCCCCAGGTTATGAGGATGCTCAGGACCCCAAGCGGACACGCTTGCTGGAACACGGCGCCAACATCGGAACAGGGGCGATGTCGGGTGGCAGCACGGCTCCCCGCGACGTAGACGCGGGAGGAGCCTATGACGTGGAGCCGCACGAAGCCGATCACATCGAGGGCGGCGCCTACCCCGGCGCGAGTAACGCGGCTGCCACCGCCACCACCGCGGCGGTGTACCACGCTCTGCTCGCAGCGCGCGGCGGGCCGCCTGCGGGCGCGGCTGCCTACGGTGACGCCTACGGCGGGGGCGCGGACGACGAGCTGGCCCCCCGCCGCGGCCGCGGCCGGCCGCCCGGCTCCAAGAACAAGCCCAAAGTCGACGACCCGGACTCCGCCCACATGTTCGGCAGCCCAGCCCCGTACGCGGCCTTGCAACGGCCGCAGCAGCCTGCTGCGTACGAGCCCGAGTACGACGAGGGGGGAGACGGCTCAGACGGGATGGCGGGGCTCGACTCGGACGCGGGCGGCTCGGCGTTCGGCGGCCGCGGCCGCAAGCGCAAGTCGTCGCGCCCCACGGCGGCGCAGCCGCTGGGCGCCATGGCCATGCAGGAGGGCGAGCAGGCAGAGGCGGGCCCCGTACAGCAGCAGCCGCAGCGCGGGATGCAGGTGGGTGGGTGGGTTGGGTATGAATGCCAGCCCAAGATAAACCAACAGGGGACAGGCACATGCAAATGGGGAAGCGCGCCTGAGGAGACAGTCGGCCCCAGAAGTTGCTGTGAGGCCAGGGCCGCGATTTGGAGGGAAGAGGAGCTGCAAGGGGAGCGCCAAGGCTTGGGTCGTGGCAAGCAGACTCTGATTGCTGCGCTGGCTGGGTTCTGACGATGGCTTTGTGCCCGTGCCCTTGCGGTTGCGGTTGTGATTGCGATTGCGATTGCGCAGGGAGGCGCCGGCGCGCGGCCGGCCGCACCGGCGGCGGCGGCGGTGGCGGGCGTTGTGCCGTACCCCAAGAACATGGTCCTGTTTGACCCCAACGTGAGTGCCCGGGGGGAGGGCCGACCTGCCGCAAGTGTGTTTTGAGGCGGGTCGTGAACACCAGGCCAAGCTAAACCAATCCTAGCTGAACGGAGTCAAGTCAGGGGCGTAGCCAATAGCCATCCATGCGAGCTTGTTGCTTGCGTTTTGCGAGGCGCCAGCACGCGGTGCCGGGCGGGACAACCCAGACTAAGAACCGAACCAAAGAGAACGGGAGCAAGGGGGGCGTGTTGATGCGTGAGCACCGACCCAAGCCAGTCACCGGGGCCCGAACGGGGAGGCAAAGGCGGCGCTCCTCGCGACGGCCTGCGCTGGCCCGCCTGCCGGCTGACTGCCTTCGTGTGCACCGCGCCCTGTTCACCGTGCCTCTGCCTGTGCCCGTGCCAACCGCAGGGCGTGCCGGTCCGTCGCGGCCGCGGCCGGCCGCGCAAGGACTACCCGCCCGGCTACCAGCTGGTGCCCGCGGAGCAGGTGTCGGCCGAGATCCGGGCGCTGGTGCTGGGCGGCGAGGACGCAGCCGACGCCGCGGCGGCGGCCGCCGAAGCCGCCAGCAACATCAGCAACATCAGCAACATCAGCGGCGGCGACCGCGGCGGCGGCGGCGGCGAGCGCGTGATGACGGCGGCGGGGCCCATGCCGGTGAACGAGCTGGTGGCGGCGCTGCAGAGCATCGCCGACCCGCAGGCGGTGGCGGCCGCCGCCGTCGCGGCGGCGGCGGCCGCCGCCGGCGGCTCGGACTGGGGCGCCGACGGCGGCATGGGCGCCGTGCCGGCGCCGGCGGCGGCGGCGGTGTACGACGACGGCGTGGTGGCCATGGGCGAGGCGGCGGCGGCCGCGGCGGCGGCGGCGGCGCGGCACGCGGCCGTGTCGCGGCGGGACGTGGGCGTGCAGGTCCCCGACACGCCGTACAACGCCTTCAGCGCGCTGTACGGCGGGCTGCCGGCCGAGGCGGGGCTGCTGGGCGCGGAGGGCAGCAGCATGGAGAGCCTGGTGGCGGCCATCGCCGCGGCGGCCGCCGCCTCGGCGTCGGCGCCGTCGGCGCCCGACCCGCGGCTGTCCGTGCTGCTGGGCCTGGCGGCGAAGACGCAGACGGAGCGGCTGGAGAAGGAGGCGGCGGCCGCCGCGGCAGCGCAGGGCCGGGCGGCGCAGGACGCGGAGGGCCGGCGCGGCGCGCGGCGGCGGCGGCGGCGGCGTGGAGGGCGAGGAGCCGCCCGCTGCGCCCGAGGCGGAGGCCGCCGCGGAGGCGGGCTTTGTGGATGCTGACGCCGGCGCCGGGGCCTCGCCGGCGCCGGCGGAGGAGCAGCAGGCCGTCACGCGCGCCGGCAACTGCGGCGTCGCGAGCGGCGACGTCGACGCGCTCGGCGGCGACGCCGCGGCTCGCGGCGCCCTGGCGCTGCCGCCCGGCGGCGACGGCGCGGGCCGCAGCTCGGGCTACCAGGCGGGCAGCTGGGCCGGCTCCCGGGTCGGCTTCCTGGTCCCTGTGGAGGCGATGGCGTGCGGCTCCGACGCCAGGGCCGACGGCGCCGCCCGCACGGGCGCGGGCGGTGCCGTCAGCGCCCAGTTCCGCCAGCAGCCGCTGTCCGAGTACGTGACTGTGGCCGGCGGCCGCAGCTGCCCGCGCGGCTGCTGCTCCCGGCGGCTGGGCGGCGGCCGCCGGGCACACCCGGCGATGCCGCAGCGCCGCACGCTAGCGGCGGGCGGCGGCGGAGCCGGCGACGGCAGCGACAGTGAGTCGGCGGGAGCGGCGGCGGCGGCGGGCGCCACGTCCGACGAGGATGAGGAGGAGCGGGCGGCGGCGGGCCACGACTGCGATGGCGGCTCGGCGGCGGCGCCGTCGAGGGGCGGCGGCGGCGCCGTCGGCGGCGTCATCCCTCAGTACGACGGCGCCGGGGATGACGAGATGGTTGACCCCGAGGCCGCGGCGGCGGCGGCCGCCGCGGTGGCGGCGGCTGCGGCGGCCGCCGCCCACCCGCCCTCGGAGGTGGACCCCGCCGCTGCGGCTGCTGCTGCGGCGGCGGTGGCGGCGGTCACCGGCACCGCCATGCCGCCCGCCACCGCGCTGCCCGGCGCCGCGCCGCTGGCGGGCGCGGCCGCGCCGGCGCCGCTGGGCATGCCGGGCGGCCCCGGCCTGCCTGGGGCGGCGGCGACGCAGCAGCACCACCAACAGCAGCAGCAGCATATGGATGTGGCAGCGACGCTGACGGCGCAGCTTCACGCCGCGCTGGCCAACCCGGCGGCGGCGGCGGCCGGCCCGCCGGGCCAGCTGCACCCCGACGCGGCGGCGCGGCTGGCGGCGCTGATGCAGCTGCAGCAGCTGTTCGCGCTGCAGCAGCAGCTGCAGCAGCAGAAGTCGATGCAGCAGCAGCAGCACGGCGCGGACGACGGCGACGGCTCGCGCCGCACGCCCACGCCGCCGCCGCCGCACCCGCAGCACCGCTCCAAGGCGGCAGCGCGCGTGGACATCGTCAAGGGCCGAGCTGGGCGACAGCAGCGGCTACCGCGGCCCCAGCGGCCTCGCAGCGATCCAGGCAGCCAACGCGGCGGCGGCGGCGGCCGGCGGCCGGCCGCGCCGCTCCGCCGCCGTGCCGGCGCGCTTCGCGGACTCCAAGCTCTTCGTCAAGCCGCCCGGCGCCGGAGGCGGAGGAGGAGGAGGCGGAGGCGGCGGGCGCGGGCGGCGGTACGGCAGCGACGAGGAGATGGGCAGCGAGGATGAGGAGCTGGGCGAGGACGAGGACGACGACGAGCCGCCGGTGGAGGGCGAGGAGGACGTGGAGGATGAGGAGTTGACGGATGACGACGTCGAGGGCGGCGGCCGCATCCGCCGCGCCGGCTCGCGCGGCCCCGGCGGCGGCGTGCGCCGCGCGGGCGGCAGCGCGGAGGACGACGCGGAGGCCAAGCGGCAGGCGCACCTGGCGCGGCGGCGCGAGGCGGCGCGGCGCATGCGCGCGGAGGCGGCGGCGCAGCGCGCGGTGCAGCTGCAGCAGCACCAGCTGCTGCTGGTGGGCGGCCTGCCCGGGTACATGGCAGGCATGGCGGGCGCCGGCGGCGGTGGCGGCGGCGGCGGCGGCCTGGGCGAGGGCGCCGGCGGTGCCGGGCCGCTGGGCGGTAACGATGCCGACGGCGACGACGACGGCGAGGGCGAGGAGGCCCGCCTTCGGCGGCAGCTGGCGGCGGCGGCCGCGGGCGGCGGCGCCGCCGCCGCCGCGGCGCTGGGCGCCAGTGGGGCCAAGCTCTCCGCCGCAGAGCGGCACGAGCGGGAGCTGGCGCGGCGCCGCGAGCGCGAGCGGCAGCGCCGCGCAGACCTGAAGCGGCTGCGCGAGGCGGGGCAGCTCGGCGGCGGCGGTGGCGGCGGCGGCGGCGGCGGTGCTGGCGGCGGCAGCGATGCGGTGGCGGCGCTGGCGGCGCTGGTCGCTGGCGACGGCAGCGAGTTCGCCGAGCCCGGCGATGAGCTGCTGCCGCCCGAGGAGCGGCGCGAGCGGCAGCTGGCGCGGCGGCGGGAGCGCGAGCGGCAGCTGCGGATGGAGATCCGGCTGCGGCGGGAGGAGCAGGCGGGCGGCGGCGGCACCTCGACCGACCCACTGGACGACGAGGACGGCGGCGAGCTCGGGGAGTACGGCGGCGGCGGCGGCGGCGGCTACAGCGGGCTGGTGCCGATGCGGGTGGTGGTTCCGAAGCCGTTGGGCCTGGCGTCCTTTCGCGGCCTGTCGGCGCCGCCGGGCGGTGGCACCATCCAGCTGCCCGGCGGCCTGCCGCCGCTGGTGCTGCCGCCGGCGCTGCCGTCCTCGCTGCCGCCGCTGGTGCTGCCGCCGGGCCTGCCCAGCGGCTCCGCCGCGCGCTACAGCGGCGGCCCGGCGCCGGGCGGGCTGCAGCCGGCCGGCAGCGGCGCCGTGCCGCGCAACGCGCTGGGGCTGCCCGGCGGCTCCATGGCGCCAAGCCCCGCGCCCGGCGGCCTCGCGTCCGCCGCCGCCGGCGGCGGCGGCGGCGCCACGCCGCTGGCCGCCACCGTGGCGGCGGTGGCCGCGGCGGCGGGCCTGCCCGGCGCCGCCGCCGCGGCGGCGGCGCTGGGGGCGCCCGGCTCCGCGCCGGCGCGCATCCCCTCCGCCGGCCACATGGACGCGGCCACCGCCGCCGCCGTCGCGGCGGCGGCGGCGCTGGCGAGCCAGAAGCGGCCCCGGCAGAAGTTCTTGGGCACTCCCACCGAGAAGCGCGAGCGCGAGCTGGCGGTCAAACGCGAGCGCGAGCGGCAGCGCCGCCTGCGGCTCAAGCAGGAGCGGCTGGCGCGGTCGGGCATCGAGATGCCGCTGCCGCCGGCGGGCGGCGGCGGCGGCGGCCGCGGTGTCAGCGTGGGCCCTGCGAGCACCGGCGGCCTGGCGACGTCGACGGGCGGTCTGCCCGGCGGCACGGGCGGCGGCGGCGCCAGCAGCGCCATGACCACGACGTCGATGGGCAGTGCGGGCGAAGAGGGGCCGCCGCGGCAGCGGCCGAGGCTAGACGGCGCCACCGGCGGCCTGGATCCCAACGCGGAGCCGGGGGAAGGTGACAGCGGTCCCGCGGCCGGGGCGGCGGCGGGCACCGCTGATGGATCTTCACAGCCGCCCAACTTTAACAACACCAATACCAACAACAACACCAATAACACGAATGTGAGCGCAAGCCTGACGCCGCAGGTGCGCCTCGCGGCGCCTCGTGTAGAATGCATCTGCGCGCCCCTTGTTGGTGCTGGGCGCGAGCTCTCCACCTGCCAAATCCTGCTGCCTGCCTCCTTGTTGCCTTGCCTGCGCCCGTTTGGCAGCCCGTGGCCCTCACCGTGTCCTCAACCTTTTCGCTTGAATAATTCGCGCACACGCTCACGCACACACGCACACACACACGCCTACACACGACGCGCGCAGGTCGACAGCTCGGCGCTGTACGCGCCGGGCGGCATCCCGGCGGCGGTGGCGGGCGGCTACGCGCTGAGCGACCAGGCCTATCTGGAGAAGCGCGAGCGCGACCTGGCGCTCAAGCGCGAGCGCGAGCGGCAGCGCCGCCAGCGGCTCAAGGAGGAGCGGCTGGCGGCGGCGGCCGCCATGTCGGGCGGCGCCGGCGCCGGCGGCAGCGGTGGATACAACCCGGAGCAGCTGCAGCAGCAGCAGCAGCAGGCGCTGCTTCAGCCGCAGCAGCAGCAGATGCAGATGCAGCACATGCCGCAGGTGAAGCGCGAGGAGGCGCCGGCGATGTTCGGGTCGTCGCTGGGCGTGGCGGAGGAGCGTCAGCTGCTGTCGCAGGGGGCGGGAGGAGCAGGCGCCGGCGGCGGCGAGGGCGGCGCCGGCGGCGCAGAGGGGCAGGGCGGCAACGACGCGGCGATGGCGGAGGCCGGCGGCGCCGGCGTGGCCAACGGCGGGGAGGAGGGGATGGAGGAGGAGGAGGGGGAACCTGACCCGGCGGCCGTGGCCGCCGCGGCCGCCGCGGCTGCGGAGCAGCTGGCGCGGGAGAAGGCGGCGCGCGACCGGGAGCGCGCCGAGTCGCGGGCGGCGCGCGAGCGCGCCATGGCGGAGCGCGCGGCGCGTGAGGCGGAGAAGGCGGCCAAGGCGGAGCGGGAGGCCAAGGAGAAGGAGGCTCGCGACAAGGCCAAGCGGGAGGCGGGGCTGGCGGCGCGGCGCGAGGAGGAGCGGCGCAAGCGGCGGGCGCGCAAGAAGCTGGAGCGGGAGAAGGAGAAGGCGCGGGTGAGGGCGGCGCAACACCCCGTGTGTTCGTATAGCGTATGATGTGTGCACCTGCGGTACAAGCTGCACAAACGCCGTTATCACGTCAGCGGATAGGCCCTATGGTCAGGTCCATAGACGGCACGAGGAAATGTGTCACTCGGACCGCTCGGCGCGGCAATGCAATGCGATGTATTTTCCAACCCCATGTCGGCCTCACACATGCGCGTGTGTGTGTGTGTGTGTGTACCGCAGGGCGGCCCCGACTCGGACGCGGAGGGCGACGAGCGCGAGGGCACGCCGCCGCCGGGCGGCGCCGGCGGCGAGGCGGGCGGGCGGCCGCAGAAGGGCGGCCACAGCGCGCCCTTCTACCGCACCGTGCTGCGCCGCGTGAAGCGCATGGTGCAACACATCAAGCAGGTGCGTGGCGGCGGCGGAGGGGCGGGGGCCTGAGGGAAAGGGCGGGTAGTCCATAATTGCTTCCATCCCAAGCTGAATGACTGAACAGGGGCGTCGTCAGCAGGTCAGCAACGAGCCTGGCCGGCAGCCCCGCGGCCCACGCCCCAAGCGCGCGCCGCGCCAGCGCCAGGCTCGCGGGACAGCCGCATTCGTGACCTGCTGACGCTGGCGGTGTCGTCTTCGGGGATGTTGCCTGTCGCAATGACAACGCGCCGCAACGTGCTCTCTCTTAACACACTCTTACACACAATCTTGCACACAATCTTGCACACGCATGTGTGACATTACACACAACGCGCGCAGGAGGAGCACGCGCTGGCGGTGCTGGAGGCGGAGGGCTGGCGCGGCGGCGCGCGCAAGAAGGTGCAGCTGACGTACGAGCTGCAGCGCAGCCGCGAGGCGCTGGAGAAGCGGCGCGCGGCCATCCGCGAGGTGGGGCGGGGCGGGGTATGGTGCGGGGCATGGGGGCAGTGCGGGGATGGGGGGTTGGTTCCATGGATGACTGATGATACGATGTTGCAGGGGGGGAGGCTGAGGCGCCAGGGCGGCCCCCATGACCCCATCCCTATTGCCTGCTACCCGGCTACACTTCGCTTACCACCACATCAACCCGCCACTGACACTTTGCAACCCCATGCCCGCACCGCCCCGCACCGCCCCGCACCGCCCCGCACCCACCCGCACCCACCCGCACCCGCCACCCACCCACCCGCGCCCGCTCGCAGGCGGTGTCGCTGTGCGACGCGCCGCCCGGGCTGAAGCCCATCCCCGCCGAGCTGTTCGACGAGGAGGGCGAGCTGGAGGAGCACCACATCTTCTGCGCCGTGTGCTACAGCTACGAGATGGCGGACGTGAGTGCCCGGGGGGGCGAATGCACAGGGGTGCAGCGGGGGGCGGGGGGGGGGGGGGGGGTCGCCAGAGTGGGGCTGGGGCGTGGGCCGGCTGGTTGGCAGGAAAGGGAGGGTGGAGCTGGATGAGTTTAGTGCGGGGTGCGCAAGTGGGAGATGGCCGCGCGGTGCCGACTGCCAGTCGTGACCGGTGCCGCCGCCTCTGCACTCCCTGGGCCTTTCTGGGGATTCCAAGCACAACTTGCTAACCGCTACCCAATCCGACGCCCCCCCCCCACCCATCCCATCCCTCCTCAAATATCCTTGCAACCCCCCAGGACGACGACGTGGTCCTGTGCGACGGCCCCTGCAACTGCGCGTTCCACCAGAACTGCCTGGACCCGCCCGTGGACGTCACCAAGCTGCCCGAGGACGAGGGCTGGCTCTGCCCTGCCTGCGACTGCAAGGTGACAATGAGCCCCGGGGTGGCGGGTGGGGGCGGCAGGAGGCGCTGGCGCGGCGGGAGGGGCGGCGGGAGGGCTGAAAGGGTCAGGGGGTGGAGCCGAGCCTCCCACCCCACTTCTCTTACCATCCTTACACCACCACCACCACCACCACCACCACTTTTCTTAATCCCCATCCATGCAACCCACCCGCCCGCCCACTCCCAGTGCACCTGTACCGCTTTTCCAAACATCCTTGCAACCCCCTCACCCCACCCCAGGCCGACATCCTGGACCTGCTGTACGAGGAGTTCAACATCGAGTACGACATCAACGACCCCTGGACCGACATCCTGCCGCCGCCGCCCGAGCCCGAGCCGCGGCCGCCCGGCGGCAGCGCCGACCCCGACGCCGAGGCGGGCGGAGCGGGTGGGTGGGGGCGCACAAGGGCACACATGGGCCCATGTGCGTGTTTGTGTGTAAACCGTATACAGGCGGTGCAAGAGGGGGGCTGGTTTCATCCTAGACCCAACGTGACGGGGGCGGGCGGTCGATCTTGCATGCGCCTTGGCGGCTTTGCTGGGCCGACGGCCATGCCGCCAAGCGGGGCGGACGACATCGCTTGGCGTGGAATCATGTCCCCGTGGCACTGCCCGTGTGTGTGGACAGGGAGCGGCGGCGAGGAGGGCGGCGAGAACGGCGAGCGCGGCGGCGGCAAGCGGCGGCGGCGCCGGCGGCGGCGCAACGTCAAGCCGATGTCGGAGGGCGAGGTGGGCGGCGGCTGGCTGGCGGCGGAGCTGCCGTCGGACGAGGAGGACGATGACGACTTCGCGGCGGGTGGGTGGGGGCGTCAAGAGAGAGGCGTGAGGCGGGGGCAGGGGTTGGGTGGTGACGGCGCTGTAGCAAGTGGGTGTCGTAGGGGCGGGTGCGGCTGGGCCCTACCTTGGAGGAGCCTCAAGCTCGGCCGGCGTCTGCGGCGGGCGTGCTGTTTTGAGGGGCCGGACCCTCAGGCGAGCCAGTGGGGGCTGGCCGGCCCGCGTTGGGCCCGCATGCGCGTGTCTCAGACTTGTGTTGCCCGTGCGGCGTGCGTCCCCGCCTGCAGAAGCCGAGGCGGGCGATGACGAGGACGAGGAGGAGGAGGAGGCTGCTGAGGCCGGCGCGGCCGGACCCTCCGGCTCCGGCGCCGCGCCCATGGATACCGACGCCCCCGCCGCTGTTGCTACCGAAGGCGTCAGCGGCGCAGCCGCCCCTGCCGACGATGGCCAGACGGCAGCCGCGGCCGGGGATGAGGCCGGAGAGGAAGACGAGGAGGATGAAGAGGGCGAGGGCGAGGAGGAGGAGGAGGAGGAGGAGGAGGAGGAGGACAGCGGCAGCGGCAGCGGCGACAGCGATGACGAGGAGATGGATGACCTGGAGGAGGAGAGCGGGCTGAGCGGTCTGGGCGAGGGCGAGGACGGCAGCGATGACCTGACCGACGCCAGCGACGACGACGGGCACGGCAGCGGCAGCGAGGGAGAGGTGGTGGTGGAGAAGCGCCATCGCAAGCAGGTGGGTGTGGGATGGTGGTGGGGTGGGGTGGTGGTGGGTGTTCATTCCAGAGGTGGTCTGATGCATGGGCGTGCTGGCGGGGGCTGAGGCGCAGCGCTGGAACGGCAGAAAAGGCGGAGGGCGTCAGGCGTTGTAGCTTGGGCCGCTGGCGCTCATGCACACACTCCACCTCTATCCACCTCTATCCACCTCTATCCAGATCTATCCACCTAAATCCACCTCCACCCACCTCCACCCCGCGACAGGTCGACTACATGGAGCTGCACAAGCAGCTGTTCGGTGTGGAGCCGGCGCCCGGCGGCGGCGAGGAGGACGACGACGACTACGACCCCGACATGGCGTCGCCGCCCAAGGCCGCCAAGAAGGCGGGCGGGGGCGACAAGGGCGACAAGGCGGAGAAGGCGGTGAAGGAGGGCGAGGCGGAGGGGCAGGACAGCTGAGGTTTCGATGTGGGGTGGGGTGGGAGGTGGGGGTGGTGCTTACGTTGGGGGGCCGCTGGGGCGTGGCAGGACGCATGCAGCGTGCTTGGCGGGAGGGGAGATGGTCGCCAGCCGCGAGGAGTTGACAGGTCGAATGCGCGGCGGCGTGAACACATGCAGTGTGGCCGCGCGAGTGTCGCTGTGTGTGCGTCTTGAAACACCCCTGTCTTTGAAACGGGTGAGGTGCGGAGGTCAGGGTCGGATTTAGCTTTTAGCGTTGTTGTTTCGTCGGTGGTCCACATGCGTGCGTGGAGGCGGCGTGGGTGCCCTTAGTTCGTGCCGGGGAAACGGACTGCACGGCACGGTACGACACGGCACAGCTGCGACAAGGCGGCGGCACGGCGGCGCGGTGCCGGCCTCGTGATTGGACAGCAGCTCGCCGCTTCATCATCTTTTTGACGGTTTGCCTCGGGGGCGGGATGGAATCATGGAATGCTTTGCGACAAGCCTTTTACTTTTTTTGCCGAATGCTGGCATGGCGCAAGGGCGGCTGTGGGTGCGCGTTTGCGGGGGGCTTGTTGTCAGGACTCCCTGGGTGGTGGGGCCGCAAGGGTGGGTCGGACCGCCGCGGCGGTTACACCACGCCTTGCCAGCCCACAAACGCAGGCCGGGGCCCTACTAGCGTTGTAACCTCATGAGATCGCCGGGCGGCTGTCTTACCGCGCAGCACACATGCTGTCCGCCTGCTTCACTCCCGACTGGAGGTCCCATCTCGACAGGCGTACTAGGAGGACCAAGATTGATTGACTGGTTGATTGATTGGTGCCGGTGCGCAACCCCTATTCGACGCGACATACACAACAGCGTTCACGAAGCAGCAAATGTCTAGAACTCTGGGACTCTGGGGAGCCCTAGCAGGGCTCCAGCAAACGGGCACCGGTTTATTGTGATGCACCTCATCTCTCTGCTTTGGCCGCGCCGTCTCAGACCTGGTGCTGCGTGCCTGGTCTCACTCTATTGACCCCAACACACATAAACACACGCGCACTCCCACCCATGTCACACCCACAATCTCTCAATCGCCAACATGCTTTGCGCGCCTCCGTTCGCCGTATGTGTGCATGCGCCAATACATGTGTGTGCCTGCAACCGCACCTGACTGAACTTCAACGCCGCAACGCACCCTTTTTTTGCGAATCCGCGTCACGTGCAACGGACCCCCTGGCCCCACACACTCCCACGGGCGGAGAACCGAGCCCCACGCAGAACTTGCGTTCGCTAATCCTTGCTGTTACAACCCTACTCGCTACAGCCTTCAAACCTCGCTGCCGCTACTGCCAATGCCGCTAGTGCCGCCGCAAGCACACAGCACATTTACGACAGCTTCTCGCCGAGGGTGGTGTGCGCCAGGGGGGTCTTCTGGATCAGGGGCGTGTGCACCTCGAAGGACAGCGCCTTGCCGATGCCGGACAGCCCGTCGTCCTGGAGCGAGGGGAAGGGGGCGTGGCATGGCGTGGCGTGGGGCGTGGAGGCGGGGTGGGGGATCAGGTAGGGGATCAGGCGGGCTGGCATGGTCAGAAACGTGCCGTCACCGAGGGGCCGCAGGTGCCGGCGGCCGGTCACGTGGCGGCATCGCCATCGCCCTGCTGCTACCAGACCATCCTGACCATGGTCTGACCATCCTGACCTGACCGTACGCAGCTAGCTAGCTTTCCTGCTGCCTGACCATCTGCGCACCGCCGACCGCGACGGCGACAGCCCAACGCCGCCCACAGCCCAAAATATAGAACAGCACTTGCGGCCGGCAGCCGCCGTTCCACACAACCACGCGCACCTTGAGGATGCGCACGCGGTGCTCCACATTGCGCAGGATGTTCTCAAAGGTGTGCTCGAAGCCCTTGAGGTTGTTGTGGTAGATGTGGGTGGCGGTGTTGATGGACCAGTCGATCTGCGCGGCGTGCGGAGAAAGGTCAGGGAAGGAGATGGAGGGCGGGAGGTCAGCGCGAGCGCCTGCCTGCGGGCCACGCGAACCCCAGACGGCTCAAGACGCGCTCGAGCCAACGCCGCCTCGCCTGCCTGCCGCGCGAAAGTTGCGAGCCCCCCACTCCCTCCGCAACCCCAGCCCCAGCCCCACCGTGGAGTCGGCGATGCTGAAGGCCTTGTACGAGGTGTCCTGCACAAAGGTGACGATGGGCGTGATGAAGCCCAGCCAGGCGCTCTCCGCGTCGCCCAGGTTGTCCTGCGGGCGGCGGCGTGTGCGCGGAAGAGTGTAAGAGTGTGTGCGAGTGTGTGTGCGCTTGCGTGTTGCAGGCAGGGAGGCAGCGAGTGAAGGGGCGGCGTCTTTTCGCAACTGCAGTGCTTTGCGAACATGTCGGCCGCAGCGGCGACAGCCTGCTGCGGCGGTGGCTACAGCCTTGCGCACGCACGCGCACCTGCAGGTTGTACGGCGCGATGGCGCGCAGGGCCAGCCAGGGCGTGGAGGCCAGCCTGGGTGGGCGGGGGCAGGCGGGGAGAGGTGGGATGGGGCGGTGTCGTGGAAAGCGGAACGCGGGCGGCGGGCTCGAGGAAGAGGCGCGGGAGCTACTGCAAGAGAGGGCCGATCAGGTGGCGGCGGCGCCGCGCGCCGCCGTCGCCGCAGGACGCTAGTCGAACGGCTTTTAGATGCATTCCGAGGCGCTTATCGGGCTTCCTAAGTTGGCGGGCATAGCGCGGCACGTTCAGGCCAAGAGTGCAACAGGACGTGACGAGCCGGCCGCGCTCCGTCCTTGGCGGGATGATCTAGGGCGGCTGCTGGGTCGCTAGCTGTGTAGCAATGTGAATGCACGCGCCACACACACACCGACCCGCGCGTGCCAACGCACGCCGCCCAAGCCCGCGCGCCGCAACGCATGCAGCAAACCCCTCCCAGCTCTTCTCCAGGGCTCCGGGGCTGCTGCGTTGCTATCGCACTACGCGCCTTGCTGGAGCGCTCGCTCACCAGAACATGAAGGAGGTGTAGGTCGCGAGCAGGCGCCAGGCCCACGAGAGGCGCTTCAGCGGCGCGTATTTGCGGTCGAAGATGGGCTTCGTGACCGGCGACAGAGTGTCAGCGATGGCCATGGTGGGCGAAAGCTTCGGAAGAAGCAGAACGAGGCGCGGGCGCGGAACGAGCAGCGGCAGCGCGCTGCGAGTGCGAAACGCCTGGGTCAACGCTTGGCAAAGCGAGGAGGACGCGCTCGGGGTCACGAGTGTGGCTGCGCGAGTGCTTGTGTTCCGTGCGTGTAGTGTATGTTTGGGGCAGAATGCAGGTGGGACGGCGGCGCTCGCGCAATTTGACCCGCAGCCGGACTGCAGTTGACGCAATCAAGCCCGAGGGTCGCCCATTGCGCCAATTGCGAGCTCGACCGCTGCCGCCTTAAGCCCACCCAGCGCTTCGCTTCCTGATGCAATAGCCAACTCCACACAACTCCGCGCCATCCCCTGAATGCTGATCCACCGAGGAAACGCACGCCACCACCACGCCCCGCTGCCGCCGATCTCGCGCACTGCTTCGGGCAGCGGCGACCAACAGCAGCCGCCCGCAGCACCACCGCACCCCAACAAAGTCGCGGCAGCGGCAGCGGCTGTTCGAGGCAACGTGCCCGCACCCGCGCTGCCGCTCGCCGCGCTCGCGCGCCCCAGCGCCCGCCGCGTCGTCGACCTGCCGAACGCGGACGAGTTTCCTGAACCCGAGGACTTCGCAGCCGGCGCAGAGGCTGCTACTGCCGATTCGTCTGACGCCGTCGTCTGACGCCGTCGCGGCGGGCGTGGGCGGCAGCTTTTGCGCTAGCGGGCACGCACCCCAGCCGTCCAGAACCCCTGGCGCTGACTCGTGACGGCAGCAGCAGTAGGAGTCAACGGACGGTCACAATCTGATTGCTTCCCTTCCAAGATTACGGCCCTACCATGGCTCTGGAGCAGCTGCGTCAGCCGGCCTTCACCAGCCTCTACCAGACCCACGACGACAGCCACAGCCACAGCCTGCAGCAGCAGCAGCAGCAGCAGCAGCAGCAGCAGCCCCACGGCCGTAGCAGCGCCGCCGGCACCGACACCCTGGGAGGCGGTGGCGCTAGCGGCGGCGCTGGCGCGCCCTTCCATGCTCCTGCCGGTGGCGGCGGCGGTGGCTACAGCCAGCAGGGCCACCGCAGCTACAGCCCCCAGCACCCCCACCCCCACCCCCACCAGCAGCAGTACGACATCACGCCGGTAGGTGCTACAGCCGGCACGCCCGCCGGCGGCACCAGTGCTGCCGCCAGCCGCCAGGGCGCCGGCCTCGGCGGCAAGCCCGCCTCTGCTACTGCCTCTGCTACTGCCGCCAGCGCCGCCGCCGGAGGCGGCGGCGGCAGTAGCTTCCGCCACCTGGCGGCGCGCTACCCGCGGCTGCACACCGGCGTGCTGCAGTGGGCCTGGGCGTCGCTGGTGTGGTACGTCAGCACCGCGGCGTGGCTGCTCGGCATGCCGTGGCGGGTGCGTGGGCGTCGGGGTGGGCGCGAGGTGCAGGAGGACGAGCATGGCCAAGACCCTCGGGACGCACGCCCAGGCACGGAGACGGACAAGCAGCTGGCGGGCCGGCAGGCAGGGGGCCGCAACAGCCTGCAGCAGCCGAACGCCGTCTTTTACACGGGTGAAGCCGTCCACGAGAAGTGCGGGACGTCGATCGTCATCGAGAAGGGTTTGGTCTGGCTGTGCGACTGGGCGCCTTCCGGTTGACGATCGACGTCCCGCACTTCTCGTGGACGGCTTCACCCGTGTAAAAGACGGCGTTCGGCTGCTGCAGGCTGTTGCGGCCCCCTGCCTGCCGGCCCGCCAGCTGCTTGTCCGTCTCCAACCTCCCGTCCGCTGCCGAACTGGGTCGCGCTGCCCACATCCTGCAGCAGGGCCCGCCACCGCCACCACGAGTGCACACCGCCATGCCAACTAACCACCACACGCCACGTGTGGCACCAGCCGATCCACGTCGCCACGATCCTTTCCGTTGCTCCTACGCGCCTACGTACGCTGCTACCCCGCTTGGGCGCTTCCCCAACAGGCCACCCGCTGGCTGACGCCGCGCTTCCTGCAGCCGCCGCTGCAGTGGGCGGAGGACACCGGACTGGCGCTGGCGGCGCCGCCGACACGGCTGGCGGGAGACGCGGCGCACGGGTCGCTGACGCTGGCAGACCGCCTGGTGCGTGTGCGTGTGCGTGTGCGTGTGTGCGTGCGAGTGTGCATCCAGAGCAGCAGCGCTCCCGGCATTGAGCAGCGTTGCCCGCGCTGGGTAATGCCCATGATGTTCTGCCGCTACAGCAGCGCAACCCTTGGTTGGGCGCGGGCTTCATTGCTGTAGCTTGCACAGCGCCCTCGAGAGCGATTCACCCCGTTCACACTTCGAGCGCTCGGCCGCTCGCTCGCCCTGCACACCCTTGCACTCCTGACACATCGCCGCCCACCCGCTGGGATCCGTCTAGTCAGGCTTGATTCAGCTCTGGGGCTGGTCTTCACAACCCCAAACCCCAAACCCCGCCCCCGCACCCCGCGCCTGCACCCCCACCCCCACCCCCCCGGTTGTGATGTTCGCGTGTTCGCACCGCATTCGCTACGCCCACCACTGTCGTACTCTTCGGGCTCCCTCTTCTGCTTTGCCGCGCCCTGTTTTTGCCCCTGCTTGTCACACTGTCGCCCGGCCACTGTTTTGCTGCACTCTGTTCACATTCTCCTGGTGTCCGTCGACGGCGCTCATCCGTGGACGCCGGTCGCCTGCTCGCAGGTGCGCTGCGACGATGCGTCTCCCGCGGTGTGGCGTCGCATGTGTCTGTCTGGTGCTCTAGCCTGGCCGGGCGCCCGGAGTGTGAGGGCCGCGCTTCAGCAAACTGCGACAGCCAGCCAGCATCGGTACAGTAACCGCGTCGCACAGCCGCAACTCCTGCCTTGCTACCGCGCCCGGGCTCGTTGGGTTCGGGGATTCATCTGTCACCACTGGGGCATGCCGCTCTCATCCCATGCCCTGGTCCTACCACCCCCCACCCCCACCCCCCACACAGCTCACGGGCGGCGGCCGCGCGCTGTCCTCCGCGCACACCGCCAACCTGCACCACTGGGCCACCGCCTACGAGGCCTACCTGTGGCTGCTGATGCACCGCGCGCACGCAGTGGAGCGGCACGGCTGGGAGGGGCTGCGCCGCAGCCTGGCGCGGCGCACCGTGTAGGCAGCAGCGTAGGGTAGACAGCGGGCAACACGGCCTCTTGCTGCTGTGTGTTTGAAGGCCACAAAATGGGGCAGCTGCGCGTGTGCATGTGTGTAATGTGTGTGTGTGTGTTGGGGCCTGGGTTTGGAGGTGACGTGTCGACGTGTCGACGTGGCGGCAGCGGCAGCGGGGTGTCCATGGCAGTGTGCATGGCGCAACTGGGAAGGTGACTGGGGGAACGTTGAGATGGCTCAAGTTGTTATTGGCCGCTGGACTCCGGACTCCGGTGCAATGTGTAAATTGAGGCGACATTCCTTGCCCGTGCAACCCCGCCGTTGACTATCGCTGTTCAGCGCCGCCACATGCCGCCTAGCTGCCGAGCGGGCACACACACACACACCTTGACAGGCCTTGACACCACCAGCAAGAACGCATACGCCACAGCCACCGCCAGTCCACCACACCGCCACACCGCATGGCCACGGCCACCTCCGCACGCGACGCAGACAGCCGCACTAGCGCAGGCCTCAGGGCGCCCGGCGCAGGCGGGGCCCAGGGCACCCGGGCGACTTGAGCAGCAGGCGACACGTGTAATGGCCGAGCGTGGGGGCCCTCCGCGTTCCACCCCGACACTGACTAGTTACCGCCGCCACACACAACATGCACCAGCACATCGGCCTGCTGATATCCGTGCGTGGGGTCAAACACGACGACTCCAGTGCGTTGGTGACCGCCGTTGGTGACCGCCCGGCACAGGCGGGGCCCGGGGCATCACAGGCGTACCGTATAGGCGGTGACTAGCATCTTGACCGGCACGGGCCCGCCGCCGGTCCTCAGCCTTCAACCCCGGGACTGACGACGGTACCGTCGTCGCCACACACCACATGCATCAGCGCATCGGCCTGCTTGTGTCCTGTTTGAAGCCGGACATGACGACTCGCGGTGCGCAGGTGACCTGTCTCTGCATGCAGCCCGCCCGCCACGCCCGCCCGCCGGACGTATCAGACGACCTCATTCCGGGCGCGCCCCATGCATTGCATCGTGACTGCCTCTTATTGTCACAACGCGCACGTGAAGACAGCACCGTGCACCGGCATTCAGCGCGCATCAACCAGCACATGTGTTAATGACCAGCACATGTGTGTGTCCTAAGGTGCAAGGCAAACACATGGAAGGTGCATGCGTGTGTTTGTGTGCAGCGCAGCACGCCTCGACACGGCCCGCCTGTGACGCCCGGCCTTGACGCCCGTGCATCCAACACCGCAGATCAAGACCACCTTGCAGCCTCCTCGCCGCTGCGCCTTTGTGTGCTTGTCCGCGAGAACGAGCCTCCTGAGACACCACCACCACATCATGGTTCCTCTCCCTGCTTGCTATCTTTCTTTTGCTGCACCCATCTCTTGCTGCTTGCCGCACAACTTATTCTTGCGTCCGCGCCCTGCGCGCTCGTCCGTCCACACGCGCATTAACAAGCGCGTGCGGCGCTGGCCAAGACGACAGGCGGCGGCACGTGTGTCTTCGATCAACTCATCATACGAGGCGTCCTCTTCGCCCGCAAAAACATGCGGGGGTAGGGAGCAACCGGATATGCGCGCGCATACGTTTAGCCCATACCATATTATGTACCCCCAGCACCGCGGCGCAAGTTGGTGGGCCTGTGCCCAGCCACCGCCAGCGCACGGCGCGTCCCCAGGATGCTTTTACTGCTAGTAGCATAACGCTTTGGCAATCATCGAAAGTCACTGCATCGCCACAATAACTGAAATGCCCCCACTGCCGCACCCTAGTGGTGCGCAGTGGGCTCCGAGCTGTACGTCGCAGCCCACACTCCATGCGCAGCAGCCCCCGGGCCCTGCACCTACCCCTCGGCGCCGCGCCGCCTGCGCACGCGCCTGCCACCCGAGGCATGCTGTAATGGATAGTGTCCGCTCCAGCCCAACGCCGTACGGCGCCACCGGCGCCACGACCTGGCCTAACCCGCACGCCACGACGCGACTGATGCTCGGCAATCGATGCCGGCGCCGACACCTGGAATAGCCCGCACCAGGCAGTGGCTGATGTACGGCAATCAGTGCCGCACCGCCGCCACTACCGCCGCCGCCGCAGCCGCGGGCGCGGCAGTACAATGCCCTTGGCGGACATGCCCCCAATGTACGGCAGGCTGTTGTTGACGTACGTCTGCACTGTGTCGCTGAGGTACTCGGTCAGCTCGGTTGCGTCCATGTGCTGCACGGGTCGCGTGTTTGTCGAGTTGCCCTGCTGCATCCACACCTGCGGGCAAAGGCGGGGCGAGGGGGGTTGTGAAAACCAGCCGAAGCTAAACCAACCTAGCTACACAGGGGACAGGCTAATGCAACGGGGTAGCCGTGACGGTTTGCCTGTAGGTAATGTATAATGTGCCGATGCCCAGCGGGGGTTGCAAGGATTGCTTGGAGAAGTGGCACACAGGATGCACCCAAGCCAAGCCCACGCCCCCAACCCCACGCCCATATATACCCATATTTACCCATGTGCACCGCTCTCCTCCGCACATGGGTTTTGGGTTGGCAATGGTTGATCTGGGAATTGGAGAAAACTACACCCCCACGCCCACACGCCCCCCACCCACACGCCACACGCCCCATACACCCACACCACACCCCGCCCGCCCACCTGCATCTCCGCCAGCTCCGCCGCGATGTCTGCCGCCAGGTCGGCGCTGTAGTTGCCCCACGTGGCCGGGTCCAGCAGCGCGGCGGTGTTGGTGCGGTTCATCAGCAGGTTCAGCCTGGGGTGTGTGTGGTGGTGGTTCCATGCATGATTAATAAGATGATGTTGACAGGTCGTTGCAGCAGATCAGTCTTGGCGTTACCGATGCCCTCGGAGTCCAGCAGGGGGGGAGGTGAGTCGGTGATGGTGGGTGGGCGGGGCGAGGCGGGTGGATAGTTCATAGGGGCGGGTGGGGCGGGCGTTGCAAGGACGCGGGTGGGGCGAGGGCAGCGAGCGCCGGGACCCACCCATCCCCAAACCGTGCACACACTACCCCACACCCTGCCGCGCACACCCTGCCGTACTGCCGTGCCGCCGTACTGCCGTGCCGCCGCCACTCACTCCTGCGACACGGTGCGTATCATGTCCTCGTACTGGCTGATGGCGTGCTCCTGCGTGATGCTGGGTGAGTAGGCGCCCGCCGCGAACAGCGCCGCGGACAGCAGCCCCGTGATGAGGATGGTGACCAGCCAGCCCAGCACGAACTGCGCCGACAGCTTCCAGTTGATGCCGGCGCTGCCCTCCATCAGCCCGATGGCGGCGGTGGCGCCCACCTGGGTGTTAGGGGTGGAGGAGGAGGAGGAGGAGGAGGAGGAGGAGGGGTGTTAGGGGTGGTACGGGTGTCGGGGTGTTTTCTTAATTGCGGTGAGCGTGGTGTGTGTGCACAAGCCGCACGGTCCGGGCCCCATGCCCCGCCCCGCCCCAGCCCCGCCCCGCCCCGCAAGCCGCCCGTCCCCGCCCCGCCCCGCACCCACCTGGCAGTGGGTGGTGGAGATGGGCAGCCCGAACTTTGAGGCCACCACCACCACCAGCGCTGTGGACAGCTCGATGCAGAAGCCGCGGCTGGGCGTGATGACGGACAGCCGCATGCCGATGGCGCGGATGATGTTGTAGCCTGTGCGGGGCGTGTGGGTGAGGGTGTGTGGGTGAGGGTGGGTGAGGGTGGGTGTGAGGGAGTGTGAGGGTGGGTGTGAGGGAGTGTGAGGGTGGGTGGGTGAGGGTGTGTGTGTGTGTGTGTGGTGGCAAGGCATGTGGTGGTGGTGGTGGTGGTGGTGGTGGTGGTGGTGGTGGTGGTGGTGGTGGTGCGTGGGTGGCGGTAGTGCAAGGACGCGTGTTAGGTGTGGCGGCAGTTGCTGCCCAGCACATCCAGTCCGGGCGCATGCGAGGCAGCCAGCATCCACGTCCGCGCCAATGTCAGCGCCGCAGCCGCAGGCTCCCAGCCGCAGGCCCCCCCCCCCCCAGCCGCACCGTAGCAGGCCAGGCCGACCACGATGCCGGCGCCGCCGATGCACAAGATCCAAATCGGCACGTCGGCCTGGTAGTCGATCTGCGCGGGCGGGAGGAGGGGGGTTGCGTGGGGTTGTGGGGAGTTTAGGTCGGGTCGACGAGGGCGGAGCACCGAGCGCGGCATACAACAGCCCTCACACCGCCCTCGTACACCGCCCCCGCCCCCGTGGGCTGGTGTTCACAGCACCACCCGCCGCCTCACTCACCCGGTGGAAGCGGTAGATGTACCATATGGCCGCCAGGGGGCCCACGCTGTTGGCCACGTCGTTGGCGCCGTGGCTGAACGAGTCGCAGATGGCCGTCACCAGCTGCGGGGGGGGGGGGCAGGGGGCGGGAGGCGGGGGGCGGGGCGGGAGACGGGCGTTGGGGTGGGTGTTGGTGAGAGAGGCCTGAGTAACTGACTTGCACGCAGCATAAAAAACACGTCCACACCGCCGCCCGCAGCAGGCACGCGAGTCCCGTGGCGCCTTCGTGTGCGAGGGCGCCCGATATGCGTCGATATGGTGCCTGAAAACCTGTTCCCGGCGTCCCGCCCTGTTACCTGCCCTCCCAGGCCCCCTAGCACCAGAAGCCGTGCTGCCCAACCCACTTGATACCATCATTTTACCATCATTGCAACCCCCGTGTGGTTCAGCTTCGGGCTGAAAACCCACCCACCCACTCCGCCCACCCCACCCCCACGCCGCACCTGCAGGTACTTGAACGCGTGCTCAGTGGCGGGGTCGAACACCTCGGCGCGCGCCTGCATGCCCGCCGCCACCTCGTCGTTCTCCAGCACCTCCGCGTGGAAGGCGTCGTCATTGTTGCCGCGCATCACCACCGCCTGCGCACGCCCCCGCCGCCGCCACGGGTTGTGGTGTGTGTGTGTGTGTGTGTGTGTGTGTGTGTGTGTGTGTGTGTGTGTGTGTGTGTGTGTGTGTGTGTGTGTGTGTGTGTGTGTGTGTGTGTGTGTGTGAAAGTGTGCGTGGTTGAGGCGCGGCCAGGCGTGTGCGCGCATGCGCAGGCGGGCGTGTTTTCAAGAGGGCACAAGGAAGAAAATACACGCAGAGCAGAGCAGAGCAGAGCAGAGCAGAGCAGAGCAGAGCACGTGATGCAGCATTGTGGTCGCCTGGTTACGTCAGGCATGTGAGTGTCGGTGTGTGTGACCCACACTGGCACCAACCCACCTTGAGCTGGTCAAAGGTCTTCTGCCACTGCGTGCCCGCAGCCATGCCCGGCGGCAGCCCGCGCCCCGAGCCGTCGTCCGTGCCCAGCCCGCCGCCCTCCCCCTCCGTGCCCGCGCGGTGCGCCGTGCGGTGGCTGCGGTTGCTGTACGGCATGTGGAATCCGTACTGCGCCGCCGCTGCCGCGTACGAACGTGACACGCGCGACACGGCGCCACCGCCGCCGGCGCTGGCGCGGCCCATGGACGACGCCGGCATGGCGCCGGCGCCGGAGCCCGCGGGGGCGGAGCTGCCGCCGTGCAGCGGGTCCAGAGGCACGTGGTCGTCTGCGCCACGTCAGAGCGCGATGCGTGAGACACGAGCCGGCTTATTGCACATGTCAATACTTCATGTGCATGCATTCATTTTCACACCGTGTTCCTGTCGCTGCTGTCCCCGCGATAATACACATGGATGCGCTGCCGAGGCCCCCGGAACGCGCCCCAGCACCCCCCGGCCCCGCATCGCCATGCGTACGGCCCCGGCCGCACCTGCGCGCGTGTCGTACTCGGCATCGTCAAACACGTGCGGCGGCGGCGGCGCGGCGTGGTCGTGTCCGCCGCCGTCGTCCCACGCGCCGTGGCCGCCGGCCCAGCCGTCGCCGTGGCCGCCGCCCGCCGCCGCGTCGATGCCGGTATCCCGCTCGAAGGACTCCGCGGTGGGCCGTGAGAACTGCATCGACACGGGTCGCTGCGACGCGTCGCTGCGGCGGCCGAGCGCGCGCGCCGCCACCGCCGCCGCGCCGCCCAGCAGCGCCGCCAGCGGCGTGTGCTGGCCGCTCCGCGTGCCCGCCGCCGCGCTGCCGGGCCGCGGCAGCGGCGTGTGTGCGGCCGCCGCCTGCGGCTCCATCTCCACCTCGCCGACCCGCCACTCCTCCACGCCCTCTGCCTCCGCCTCCTGAATCTCCGCTGCTGGACCCTCGCGCGCCTGCTCCCTGCTTTGCCGCGCCAGGCGATCTTCCACACTCACGCTGCGCCGCCGCTCCGTGGCCTCCGCAATGGGCTCCGGCACACCTGGGGCGTACCGGCCAGAGACCGGCCCCGCCGGCAAGGCGGCATAGCCCCCGCCGCCCCCGCCGTACACCGCCCCAACTTGCGCATTGTAGTTAGCACCGGCACCGGCGCCCCCGAAGCGCGGCGGCTGAGCCCGCTGCATCTGCATCTGCATTTGCATGCCGCCGCCAGCACCCGCGCCACCGCCCATGCCGCCGCCCCACTGCTGCTGTTGCTGCGGGATTGGCATCTGCTGCTGCGGCGGCCGGAACGCTACGGCGCCGCCGCCTGCGGGTGCGCCGGAGCGCCAGGCCGGCTGCTGCTGCTGCTGTTGCGGTTGCTGCCAGTACTGGTTCTGGCCGCCCCACTGCTGCTGCTGCTGCGGGTTGCCCTGCACCCAGCGCTGCTGCTGCGGCTGCGCAGCCGCCCATTGGGTCTGCTGGCCGTACTGCTGCTGGGCCCACTGCTGCTGCTGCTGCTGCTGCTGCTGCTGGCCTCCCCATTGCTGCTGCGGGTTATTCCACTGCTGCTGAGCATTCCACTGCTGGTTATTCCACTGCTGTGGTTGCTGTGGCTGGTTGCCCCACGCCTGCTGCTGGCCCCGCCACTGCTGTTGGTTATTCCACTGCTGTTGCTGCTGGCCGCCCCATGCCTGCTGTGGCTGGGTGTTCCACTGCTGCTGCTGGTTGGCCCATGCCTGCTGCTGCTGCTGCTGCTGCTGGCTCCATTGGGCTTGCTGGCCCCACTGCTGCTGTTGCTGCTGGCCGCCCCACTGCTGTTGCTGCTGAGCCTGCTGGTCGCGCAGTAGCTGGGCCTGCGGCTGCGGCTGCAGCTGCTGCTGGCCCGCCTCCGCCGCCCGCACCACTTCCGCGCCAGCGCCCATTGCAGCGGCGGCCGCCACGGCCGTACTCGCCCCAGCGCCCTCGCCTGCTGCCCTGGGCCCCCCGATGCCCCCCTCGACCGCCGCCGCCAGCTGCTGCTGCGGCTGCGCCTCCCCCACCGGAAGAGGCTGCGCCACCATCTCAATCGACCCGCCGCCACCGGCCCCTGCCGCCGCGCCGGCCGACGCCCCGCTGCTGGTGTCGGCTGCGGTGTTGCGGCTGGCGCTGCTGCCGTGCGTGCTGCCGACCGCCTGCAGCGCCTGCAGCACGTGGGACTGCGGCCCGGTGTGCGCGTGCGCGGAGGAGTGCTGCGCGGACGAACCCTGCGCGGAGGACAGCTGCCGGAACTGCGGCGGCGTCATGGCGCCGCTGTAGACGGTGGAGGAGGTGCGGCCGGTGGAGGTGCCGCGCGCGAGGTCGGGCGTCAGCCGCGCGTAAGGCTGCGACACTACCGCCTGCGGCTGCTGCTGCTGCTGCTGGGAGGGGCTCTCCAGCAGCGGCCGCATGGCTGGCTGCGAGCCCTGCCGCGGCGTGGGCGACAGCAGCGCCTGCAGCCCCAGCCGCTCCGAGGCGGCGCTGTTGCCGGCGCCCGTCCCCATGCCCGCCGCCGCCGCCGCCGCCGGGTCGTCGTCGTCGCCGCCGCCGCGGGCGGGCAGCAGCGACCGGGCCGAGCCGTAGCGGCTGCTGGCGGCGGGCGGCGGCTGCGGGTTCTGGAGGCCCACGGGCTGTGGCGGCTGGTACGGCTGCATCTGCGTGGCGCTCTTGCCGCTGCCGGCCTGTGGGCGGTGAGCGCGGGCGCAGGAGAGCGACCAGGGCGGCATGGCAAGGTGGCTGGTCCAGCTCGAGTAGCAGCGCAAAGGGGAAGCAGCTCGCTCGCTCGCTCGCTCGTCGAGGGAGGTGCGGCACGCGACACAGGCCGCACACAAAAGACCTGCCAGCGCTTGCGCGCAAGCTGCACGAGTGGGACTGCAGCACAGCAGGACAGCCGCACACCGGCACAGCAGCACGCACGCACCGGTACTCCGTCGCCCACCATCGTCGCCATCATGCCGGCGGCGGCGGCGGCGGCGCCGTACTCAGCGGCCTGCGGCGGCGGCGGCAGCGGCGGCGCGGTGGCGTAGGCGGACGACGTGTCGCTGCGCCGCATGCCGCCGCCCGACGTCTGCCGGTCCATCTGTGGCGGCGCGCCGCCGCCACCTTCCGAAAACGAGTGGCTCAGATGCTGCCCGGGCGGCGGCTGCGCACTCGGGTCGCCCATGGCCGCAGCCGGCGGGAAGGCCGCGCCCGCCATCCCCGCCGGGCCCGGGTCGGCGTGCCGCGCAAAGGCCTGCACCGGCTGGTCCATGGACGCGCCGCGCGGGAGGCTGCCGTACAGGCCGCCGCCGCCGCCGGCCCGGGCGCCGGCCGTGCTGGGCCTGCCAGCGTGGTTGGCGGCGGCGCTGTCGCGGCCGAAGCGGCCCAGGCTGCGGCCGGCGGCGGGCGTGGGCGCCGGCGAGTCCTTGCCGGCGTTGCTCTGCACATGCGGAGGCGGAGGTGCGGGCGGGGGCAAGAGGCAGCGGCACGCGTGTCAGCACCCACTCCATGCCACACCACCACCGAGCCTCAGCCCCATGCACCAGCCTGCAGGCGCAACAAAATTCCCGTACCTATCCACCCCCGCTTCCAACCGCAACAGCAACCACTACCGCAACCGCAACCGCAACCACAGCCGCCCTTCCCTGCCCTCTGGACGCTGGCACTCCCAAGCTTCCCACGCACCGCGCGCACGGGACGGCCGCAACACCCAGCCCACCCCACCCCACCCCACCCCAGCCCACCCCACCCCAGCCCACCCCACCCCACCCACCCCACCTCACCCCACCCCACCCCACCCCACCCCACCCCACCCCACCCTGTCTTGCCGCAAACTGCACCTGCCTGTCCCTTGTCTAGTTTCGCTTGGGTTTAGATTGGGCTGGTGTTCACAACCCACCCCACCCCACCCCACCCCACCCCACCCCCACCCCACCCCACCCCACCCCACCCCACCCCACCCCACCCCACCCCACCCCACCCCACCCCACCCCACCCCACCCCACCCCACCCCACCCCACCCCACCCAACGCGCCCTGCTGCCCAACCGCCCGCCTGCCTCACCGCGCGGGTGACGTAGTACGCGAGCTGCTGCCGCCGCCGAACGGCCAGGTCCCGCACCAGCGACTGCCGCAGCACCACGCGGCGGCGCACCAGCGGCATGGCGATCAGCAGCGTCAGGCCGCAGCAGCCGCCGGCGATGCAGGCGGACACCCAGGCGGCCTTGGACGCCGGCCAGTGCAGCCGCGAGTCGTTGGCGCTCTGGAGGGGGGGCGTGGAAAGGGCGGTTGGCAAAGCGGGTCGAATAGGAGAACGGCATGCAGGACGATGCCGCGGTGTTGCGTTGAGCCGGGTGCCCCACGGAGGGAGGAGCAAGCGGCTGCGGCGCACGGGAGCCTGCGCCCTCAACAACGTGCCGCTGCCACCCGCTGCCACCCGTGCAGCCCATCCTGTGCCCCTCGCTGCTGCATGCGAGATTGCACACACGCCGCCCCCACCTGAGGCGCACCCTCCCTCCCCCCCTTTCCCGCAGCTCTGCCGCCAGCCCACCCACCCTACAACCCTGACCCCACCCCACCCCACCCCACCCACACACACTCACGTTGTAGAGCACCAGGAAGGCGTTGATAAAGACGGTGCCCAGGACCAGGATGGGCAGCGACTGGGCGGGGGATTGGGGATTTGCGATGGGCGAGAAGTTGCAAGGATGGTTGGGAAAGCGGTGCAGCAGGCGTGGGGGGCTGCCCAGCCGCGACGGGGCCCCGGACGGCGGCTAGGCCCCGGACGGGATCTAGCCGGGATGTGGCCCGTGCCGCGGACACACGCGTGCCGGTCGCGCACGTCCCACATCCCCTAAACAGCTCATGGACACATGCGCTGACCCCACCCGCCCCTCCCCACCCAACCGCACACGCCACGCACCCAGAAGGCCATCATGAGGCTGTTGCTGCGGCGCAGGATGGCGATGCGCACGGTGAAGAACATGAAGGCGGTGGCCAGGCCGCTGAGCAGCGGGCTGGTGAACCAGGCCAGGATGATGGGCACCAGGCCGCCCATGTAGGGGAAGGAGGGCTGCTCGTCCAGCCACACCACCGCGTCCACGCCGCCGAACACCAGCGCGAAGCCCATCACCGCGCCGACTGCGGGGGGTGGACGTGGGCGGGGAGGGCGGGTAGCAGGGTTGCAGGGTGCAAAGTTATGACGTTGTCGAGTATGGAATGGGGAGTTCCGTTTGTGACTAGGTTTGACATGACAGGAGCCGCGTTGAAGGCAGGAGATGGAGGGGAGGCCCACGGCATCAACGCGCGCGGCTGGGGCGCCCGCCCGTCCCTACTCACTGGTCGAGTGCGTCGTGGACACCGGCAGACCTGCGGCCGACAACACAGGGAGGCGAATATGCCTTTAGAGTCTTGGGGCGGGACAACCCCGGTGTGAGGTACGGCGCCGCGGGCTGTGTGTGCATACCACGTCACGTCAGCCCCAACCCGCCCCCGACAAGACCATGAGGCCCCTGCAACCCCCCCCCCCAGGGCCGCCACACGCAGGCGTGCGCCCTGCCGGCTGTCGCCTGGCTCCGCTGCCGTGGCGTGTAGCGCACCGAGCCCTCTCCAGCCCCGCCCCCACCCCACCCCACCCCACTCCCCTCCCCCCCCTGCGGCGGCTGCTCACTGAGGTACGTGGCCAGCAGCAGCCACACGCCCGAGGCGACCAGCGCACACAGCATGCCGAACCTGCGGTGCGGCGAAATGCAGTGTGGTGCGGCGTAGTGTGATGGGGTGTGACATGCGCGCAACGACACGCAAAAGGGAAGGCCAGCCACGGCCGGTGGCGCGGCACGAGCGAGTGTCGTGGCCGCCATGCTCGACGTCCTGCTCACATCCCCAAACCGGACCCCCGGCGATCTCGGCAGCAGCCCCGCACTCGCCCCGCGCCTGATCCCTGACGTCCATCACGCGGCAGCCCGCCTCGCACGTGCAACCGGCGCCCCATCCCAGCCCGCGGCCCCTTGCTGTACCACTTTTCCAGCCGTCCTTGCCACCCCATCACCACCACCCCATCACCTCACCCCACCCCACCACCCGGTTTGGGTTCACTCGGTCGGTTGCTTTGGGTATTGGACTGAACTACCCGCCACCACACCACCACACCACCCGCACCCCACCACTCCCAACACCACCCACATGTACAGCTCCGGCGCGCGGTCGAAGGCGGTCAGCCGCGCGATGCCGCCCGCCACCGTGCGGGTCACCTCCCGCCCCTGCGTGTGAGTGCGCGCGTGCGTGCGTGCGCGTGTGCGCATGGGTGAAACGTCCTGGTTGGGGTGGTGGGCGTCAGTGCCGCGATTGTGGCAGCGCACGCTCACGCGCGGCGCCAGGCGCGCCCAGGGACCCGCCAAGCACCCTTAGCGCCCACAGCGCCTGCACCAGCTCGCTGCGTGCCTCCCTCTTACACGCCACCGCCTTCCTCCCCCCCACACGGCGCCGCCTCACCAGCAACACACTTCCGCTGAACTCGCACACCGAGGCGATAAGCAGCGCCTGGCGCAGCGTGAGCGTGCGCGCGGCCACGCTGCTGCCGAACGCGTTCGCGACATCGTTGGCGCCTGTCGCGGCACGCACACAGATACGCGTACACGTAAGCATAGTGAGAGCGGGACGGCGCGCGGGACCGCTCAGCCAGTTCCAAGGCGTGTGACCTGGGCGGGGCCAGTCGCGGGCAGCAGGGGCTTGGGGACCGCCCCCGCTGCCAGGCCAACCTAGCCAGCTGCATTGGCCAGGCCGCATACCGCATTCTAACCCGCTCCCTTTAAGAAAGCTCACCGATGCCAAAGGCCTGGAGGAATTGGGGCAGCGCATGAAAGAGAGAGAGAGATGCGAGCAGAGAGGGCCGGCGGTTCAATGTTAGGTGGTAAAGAAGTTGCTAAGACAAACACGATATCGCGAAGCAGTTCCCGAGCAACGTGGGTCCGTCAGCCTACCGTGAAGAAAGCTGCGATGCAGCCGACGACCAGAATCCACGTGTAGTCATACCAATACATTTATCTCGTTATGCGCGAGGGCTTTTAGGAAAGCAAGGCCTCGCGGCGTGTCCTCGGCGAGCCAGCCGCGAGCTCGCAAGTCAAAGCTGCTCTATCGTTTCGCTTATGGGCGCCATTTATTAGAATCACAGTAACGCGTTGGAGTTACATCGGTCTACGCGCGAAAGAGGCTTGGTCTGGCGCCGAACTGGGCATTGCAACGCTGTTAGCGGTGCGCCTATAGTGTGTGTGCTTATAATGCAGCCAAGTACACCTGTGTGCAGAGCCGCAGTGCCTTTGGTGCAGTTCAGCAGTACGATGGACCGGATTTGGCCAGCGTGCGTGCAGCCAGGGCCGAGGCTTCGTGCGTGCGGGTCTTGCACTCCACACCGCGAGTTTTCAGGTCTGTCGCACGATGCCAGCACGGGAGTGCTTGCGCTGATGGCCAAAGTACGTGCGCGATGTGGGGAAGCGCGCCTTGATGCGTGGGGAGGAGGGGAGGCTGTGCGGAGGGAGATGCCGAGTTGCCGGAGCTGGCCGCGAGGGGGGCAGGAAAGTGCGTGCTGAGATGCAGAGCAAAGTGCAGGGTCACCTGGGGCTGTGCGCACGCGCTGTCGGGTAGCATGCGCGAGTAGGAGCGTCCGCGTGCGGATTTAATGCGAGTAGCGTGGGTGGTGACCAACCAATGTCTCGGACATGCGGTTACACGGGCTGCAGCAGCGGGTAAGGTGGTGCGAGTGCGCAGTGTCCGAGGAGGCGGTGAGAGCACGTATACGGGTAAATGGCGTTTACGACAACTGACAAGCCTGCAGCACTGGGAGCTCCTGGCAACACGCTGACAGCCCCGCTACGGCCGCCATCACGGCTGCCGCGTCCAGCGGCGCCAGGCCACGCCAACTTGGCCCAGCATGCCCGCATGCTATGCTTCACCCACAGTGGCATGCGTGTGACACCAGCGGACAGGGGTGTGACACAGCATCCACACACAACCACCGCCGACGTACTCTGCATGTACCAGCACCGGCATGCAGGCAGGCAGGCATTCTCCATCACGGTCGTGCTCCGGACGGCCCGCAGCGTGCAATCCAAGAATCCACCTCCCGTCGGCCTCGTCCCCTCAATTTGCACCACTGCCGCCCACAGGACCACGTCGCCAGTCACCAGTCGGCCACCACCACCACCAGCAACAGCAACGCCGCCCGAGACCACCACAGGCCCTGCGCATCGAGGCCTAGTCTGTGCGCCCCAACAACATACAATATGAATCCGCGCCTAAGCCGTCCAGGCCACACCCACCGCCAGCCGCCCAAGCCGTACGGCACGCCCTCTCGGCCCTAAACCGTCGGCTAGCTTGCCGCCCCGTCACAGGTCGAGAGGCCACCAGTAAGCTTCAGGCGTCCTCGCTCTCCTTCGTTAAGCTGCTGTGAGACGCATCAGCGCGCCCGCCTGCAGCGCCTCCTCATCCGTGTGCCCCATGCTCCGCCGCACACAGCACATTTACGACAGCTTCTCGCCGAGGGTGGTGTGCGCCAGGGGGGTCTTCTGCATCAGGGGCGTGTGCACGTCCAGAGAGATAGCCTTGCCGATGCCGGACAGCCCGTCGTCCTGGGAGGGAGGGGCGTGCGTGGAGGCAGGCGGGGGATCAGGCAGGGGATGAGAGCAGTAGGGCAGGTAGGCAGGAGGTGGCGGGCGCCGAGGCAAGGCATGGCGGCTGCCGTTTTCGTGCCCTTTCCGTCCCCCTCGGTCATCCCGGACATCCGCCACCCCGCGACCAATTGCAAGGCGAGTGAGGTGTGGCCCACCGCCCCACCGCCGCCCCACCGCGCACTCAACGTGGGGTAGCAAGCTGTTCGCAAGGCTCGGGTGATGGGGCAGGCACGTGCGGCCGGCCGCCGGCGGTTGACACTATCACACGCACCTTCAGGATGCGCACGCGGTGCTCCATGTTGTTAAGGAAGTGGTTGAAGGTGTGCTCAAAGCCCTTGAGGTTGTTGTGGTAGATATGGGTGGCGGTGTTGATGGACCAGTCGATCTGCGCGGCGTGCGGAGAAAGGTCAGGGAAGGAGATGGAGGGCGGGAGGTCAGCGCGAGCGCCTGCCTGCGGGCCACGCGAACCCCAGACGCCTCAAGATGCAGTCAAGCCAACGCCGCCGCACCTGCCTGCCCACCCACCCTGCTCCCTCTCACCTCTCCCTCCCCAGCCCCAACCCCAACCCCAGCCCACCGTGGAGTCGGCGATGCTGAAGGCCTTGTAGGAGGTGTCCTGCACAAAGTTGGTGATGGGCGTCACGAAGTCCAGGAAAGAGCGCTCCACGTCGGACAGCGTGTCCTGCAGGTGGAGTGGGTGGGCGGCGCATGCGGGGGCAGGGGCAAGATTGAAAGTGGGGGAGCGGGGACTGAAAGGCGAGCGCGCATTAGCAAGAGGACGGGTGTTTGTGTGACATGCTGGTGAGACACGCGTGCAAAGGCACAGCACTTCAGCGGGGCTCTCCTACTGCCAGTCTGCCGCCCAGGGGCTGCCTGCACTGGGAACCCGAACGCACGCGGCCACCCCCGCGTGCCGCAACCCGCTCCTCCCTCGTAGGCTGGCGCCAGTCCCCTTCCCCGACGCACGCGCGCACGCACCTGGAAGTTGGAGGGAGCCAGCTGGCGCACCGCCAGCCAGGGCGTGGAGGCCAGCCTGGGTGGGCGGGGAAGGCCGGTGCGGGTGGGTGTGTGGGTGGAAAATGCAATCATGCGAACCCAGGACCCAGCACCAAGCCGAGGGAGAGGGAGTGGCCGCATGGTGCAACGGGGCGGGTGGCGGCAACAAGTGATCATCACCGGCACCCGATCTCGCGCACAGCACCCCGCGGGTCCAGAGTCCAGGAAATAAGTAAAGGCACGAGCACGCGGCGTGCGGGCGGGAAATCTGGGGTGCGTTGCTGCACGGGCGTTGCACCGCGCCGCGCAAACGCCTGAGCGGCCGCCGCCAACGCCCATTTTCCCCTCATTCGCGCGCGCACGACTGCGGGGCCGCTGCCCACAGCATAGCATGATAAGGCAAGTCCCGCGCGCTCGCCATAGCAAGCACCACCTCCCGCCACGCCCTCCTAAGGCCCTCCCGCCCTCCCGCCGCCCGCACCAGGTCATGAAGGAGACGTAGGTCGCCAGCGCGCGCCAGGCCCAGGACAGGCGCTTCAGCGGCGCATACTTGCGGTCGTAGATGGGCCGAGACAGCATGTCGACCGCCATTGTGGCGCGAGCGGCGGCTGAAGCTTTGGGCTGCGGCGCGAGCGCTGTGGTTGTGCGAGTTGCTCGAGCTCGAGGTGCAGAGCTTGGGGCGTATGCTTGTTGCCGTGTTAAGAGTTTGTGGTGCTTCGGGAGTGCGAGTAAAGAGCGCGGCAAGTGTTTTCGGCTGATTTTATGGGCACTGCCCATTGGCAGCAGCCCCGCGGGTCAGCGAGGGTCGCCGGCTCGCGTCACTGTTACAGCGCCGGCCCCAGCCCGCCGGCGGCCCTCTCCGCAGGCGGGGAATGCATTGCTCATTCGCTGAACACTCCTTTTGCAACGACAAGCATCCCACTCGAGAGCGGGCGGGTTTGCTCGGGTTTGCACCGGTCGAAACACACACGCCCGCCCGATCCCCCGAGGCACGCGGCACGCGAGCTTGCGCTCCCTCCGGAAGGTCCTCCGCCTCCAGCAGCCGCTTCCTACCGGCACGACGACGCGAGTTCCCGAAGATAAGTTACGGCGAGTGAGCAATGGAGTCCGACGGTAGCAGTCATGGCCGGTAGCAGTCATGGCCCCACGTTCTTTGGACACGCAGTCAGTCTTACCTCTAACCCCGCCCGACCTGCGGAGTGCAAAAGCCGACCGCTCCGCCCCCTCCATCTTCCTACTGCAACCGTGACAACCCCTCATCCTTCCTTGCACCGCCGCCCCACCTGCACTCCCCCTGCCCTGCAACGCCTTCCTCAGCCCCCATGCGCAACCCCCCAAACACCACCACCAGCATCACCACCGCCACCCCAGCCTGTACAAACGCCTCCCCCTCCCGCCACCTCCCCCCCTCCGCCTCCCCCTCCGCCGCCCCCCTCCCCCCCCCTCACCCGGCGCCCCGCCCATCACCCGCTCATGCCGCTGCCCAGCCGCAGCCGCACCCGCAGCGGCCCGCGCAGCTTCTTGTCGTTCACTGTCAGGACCGCGCCCTCCGCCGCCGCGCCGCCGCCCAGCAGCTCCGTCAGCCGCCGCGCCAGGTTGGGCCGCGTCTCGGCCTCGAACACGCCCCTGCCGTACAGGTTGGTGCTGCCGTACGACACGGAGGGCGCCGCCAGCAGCTTGCCCAGCGCCGGGTCCGCCAGCAGCTGGTCGATGAACTGTGAGGGTTTGCGATGGTGGTTGGGAAAGCGGTACAGGATGCAGGGGGGCGCGCCGGTTGAGGGGGGGGGCGGGTTTTGGACACCAGCGCAAGAGCTGAACCAAGCCTGACTCGACGGAGCCCAGGCAGCCCCGGGGTCGGCTGGGTGCAGCGGCCGGAGAGCACTGGGTCAGGGATGCCGAATGCGGGAAAGCCGCAGCCCCGGACCAAGCCCCAGGCCCAGCCTCACGCCCAGCCCCCCGCCGCCTCCCCGCCCCCCCCCCGCCCCGCAGCCGCCGCCTCACCCCCACCCCACCCCCGGCCCGCATCCCCGCCCGCCCCTCCCTCCCCGCCCCCACCCACCTGCTGCAGCGTAGCGTCTGGGTCCACCTCCAGCGGCACTCCCGCGCTGCACACGGGGCAGGCGGGGTCCTTCTCGTACTTGGCCGTGTGCGTGTACAGGCCGGTGCTGCCCACGTACCTGCGCGGGGAATACATTCACGATTATTTAAGAAGTGAGGGGGGCCAGGGTAGGGGGGTTGCATGAAGATGTTGAAGGGGATGGGCCAGGGCAATGGCGAGGGCAACAGGGCAGGGCGGCAGGCCGTGGGGCGCGGGCGGCGGGAGGGGAGGCCGGGCAGCCGGGTGCTTGGGTGGTCAGAGGCAGGTGTCGCAGACGAGACACTGCTGAAGGGGTTTGGACTAGGTGGCGTGTGGGATGCTGGGCATGCAAGTATGGGCACCTCGCGCCGCCCATGTCCCGTCACCCCGAATGGTTGATTTGGGGATTGGAGAAAACTACCACCACCACCACCACCGCCCCCGCACCACGGCCGCCGCCGTCCCCACCGCCCACACACGCTCGCACATCATGTAGTTGTCCAGGCCGGTCGAGAAGCAGGTGAGCGTCTTGAGCGCCTCCAGCACACACTGCGCCGAGATGATGGCGTTGGTGGAGGCGATGGCGGGGATGATGTTCTTCACCACGCCCTGCGTCAGCTGGAACGTCACGCCCTGTGCGGTGTGCGGTGCGGTCGGGGGCAGCAGCGGGATGGCGCGCAGGGGTGGGGTTGCAAGGATGGTACGACGAAGTGTGGGTGCGCGGGTATGTTGCGGCGGTGAACTGGGGTGTAGGGGCGATGTAAAGGTGGGACCGATGGGTGAGCAGGGGCTGCGCAGCAGCAGCCGGGCAGGCAGACCCGGCCGCCCGCGGGCGCAACATGAGCAGGACGCCGAATTGACACATTAGCGGCTGCACACCGACGATGGTGGTGATGGCGGTGGGGGCGGTGGCGGTGGCAGCTCACCGGGATGCCGTACTGCTTGGCGCGCTCCGCCGCCTTGTCGTACACCCACTTCATGTGCTCCTCGTTGTCCGTGTCGAACTCCTCGCCCGGCCGGACCTGTGTGATAGTGTATGTAAGTTGGACACGGAAAAGCCCGTAGGAACAGCCCGCAGTGTGTGTGCGTACCGCAGGACGGTGCATGGGCAGGACAGCAGTGCATTGCGCCTTCCCTGTGCCACGCTATGCCCCGCCCCCCAGTGCCGCTGCCGGCCGCACACGCACCTGGCCCCACAGGATTAGGTGCGCGTACTCGATGCAGTGGGCCGGCGAGCTGCGGGACATCCGCCACACACGCAGCACACATATCACAGCAGGCGTCAGGCGGGCCAGAGACACGTTCACACCAGGCCAGGCAGCGCGCGAAAAAGACAATCGTCCCGAATGCGGTGGCCCTCACCCCCAAAAGCATGCTGCATACAGCGGGAACCCTATACCGCAACTTTCCGTCCCGGCCCGCCCCACCCCGCCCCGCCCCCCGCCCCGCGCGCCCCCCAGTGCCCCGCCCCGACCACTGCCCGACCCACCGCGGCGTCTCCGCCAGCGTGCACAGCGGGAACTTGGTCTGCGGCGGGAACAGCCACAGCGTGCACTCGAAGCAGGGCGTGTGGCCGGGCAGGATGACACGCGCGTGGCCCTTGAAGCCCTCCGTGCCGCCGTCCACCATGGGCTTCACGCTGCCCAGGTCGGGCTGCCCCTCGTCGTCGTACTCTGTGGCGGGGGCGAGGAGGTGGGAGGTGGGTTGGTGGGTTGGTGTGAGGAGGGCGGGAGGTGGGAGGTGGGAGGTGGGAGGTGGGAGGTGGGAGGTGGGAGGAGAGAGTGGGTTGGAGGTGGGAGGTGGGAGGAGCGCGAGTGAGGGGCCACTCGGGTGACTCGGGCGTCAACCCATGGGCTATGGCATACGTGGCGAGCGCCAGGACACAACCCGACAGCTCCCGCCCCGGACGTCCCCCTCGCCCCGCTCCCTGCGTACCCCGGGCCCCCTTCACAGCCGCACACACAGCCGCGCATCTGCCCCATACACACAGCCCCATACACACGGCCGCACACACGGTGCCGCACTGCGGTGCCGTACGCACCTAGGAAGCCGCACACCACAGAGTTCATGTAGCGCCGGGCCTGGCGGGGGGGAGGGGTGGCGACGGGCGCGGGCACGGGGGTGGCGAGGCGGCAGCGTCGGGGCACGATTCAGCGACAAGGCGTGCCCAGCCGCAAGCTGGCTAGCACTCCTGCCTGAGGCGTGCACCCAAGCCCCTTGCGAGTCCCAACACTCCCGCTGACCCTGCCCCATACCTGCCCCCCCCCCCCCACGTCCCTCGTCTGCGCTGGACTGCCCCACGCTACTGCCCCTCTCGGCTGCGCACCCCACACGCCGCCGTCTCAAGGTGACCCGCCTTGCCCCGCCCACCCGCCTGTCCTGAGCGGCCGCCGCCCAGCCGCCGCTCTCCACACACCGCCAGCGTCCGGGGCAGTGCGTCGCCCGGGCGCACACACCCCTGCCCCTCCTCTCCAAACGCTCCGCCACCCCGCCGCCCCGCCCGCTCGCTCCGCCCCTGCGTCCCCTCCCCTCCCTGCCCCTCCTGTGTCCCCGCGTCCCCAGCCCCTGTGCCCCCACGCCCCACGTGCGCAATCACACACACGCCCCCACGTGCGCACACGCCCCCCCACACGCACACGCCCGCCGCCCCCACCTCCAGCGAGTCCAGCCCCAGCACGATGAGGCTGAAGGACCGGTACCAGTCGGCGGGCTGGTCCTCGATGCGGCCAAAGTGCGGTGTGACCTTAACGCCCGGCACGCGCGCGTTAATGCGCTCCGCCGCCACGGTGGCCTTGGGCTGCCCCACGTCTTTCATGCTGCGCGTGCGGTGGCGGCGTGGGTTGTGGTGGGTGGGTGGTGGTGGTGGGGGTCTGCGACGTAACGCCGGCTTGCCCGAGACGGCAATGCGTGTGCGGTGGCCGTGCTGCGCTCGAACCCCCCAACCCTTCGTCGCCCCCAGGCGCCCGCTGGGCCTGCGCTGCCCCAGGCCGCTCACCGGAACAGGAACTGACGGTTCAGGTTCGACACGTCGATTGTGTCCATGTCGATAACGTCAATGTGCACCACACCCGAGAGCGCGAGGTCCTTCAGGATCTCGCATCCTAGTCCGCCCGCGCCCACGCACAGCACGCGGCAGTCCGGGCTTTGGAGGAAAGCTCTAAGCTCTGGGCAAGGCTCGAATCCGGGGCCCACCAGCCTTCCTGGCCGCGTGAGGAGCAAGTCCAAGTCGCGCCATCGCTCGGCATCGTCCATTGCTACGTCCTCCATCAAAACGAGAGGTCTAGTGTTGAGATGCACGCAATTAATAATGCACCTAGGCCCAAAGCTGCAGAGCCGAGCGAATGAAAGCGGGTTCAAGGTTCAGGTCAGGAGATTGAATTAATATAGAAGTTTGCGGCTAGAAAATGCCTTTGCCGGAGCAAACGGACAAGTTCGGGGTTGCAATGGGCGGCATGCAAGGACAGACCGTCGTTTGTCCCCGCTTCGCCCTCACAATAGCTACTGGCACTTGACATACATAGCTCATACCTAACACGAGCTATATTTATCAGAAAATCTAGCGTCAGGCCCTGGCAAATGGAACTACGCCCCACGTCCGTGTCTTGAAGCCGGGACTGATTTTACTGGCTGCTGAAGGTACGTTCTAAGAGTTCCTGCTTTCCATTTCGGCAAATGGTGACATTGGCGAAGTGTACGGGTCTCCCCAGTTCTTGATCTTCAGTCTTCTCTCGCTTTCGACCTGTTTTCGCAACATTTTAGGATCTTAGCAACGCATTTTCAACGTCCCACACGCTGAATCTAGCGCCTCGCGCCACCCGGAAATGCTCGCAGCGGCTCCATATCAACGCTAGGGGCCAACTTGGTGCGCGGCGTCCTATGTTTGCTACTGGGCGGCCGCTGCTGCACGGCAGCAGCAGCGGCGGCATCAGCAGCGCGACTCCCTGCGCCTCCGGGCCAAAGCGGTCCTTTCCAGCCGCGAGCAGCGCCAGCGCAGGACCCTACAGCTGCCCATTACGGCACGCGACATCGTCTCGCTTACTAGATGGTGGCTGCTGGACGCCACGTAGCGCGGCGGGAGCAAATAGCCCGTCCGCGGTGGAGAGCAATGCGTCCACGCTTGCGGGCACCGCGCTTCTAACAGCGCAAGGCCTGGTTAACAGCTATAGTGGCGCTAGCAGACCCACCCATGTTATAGATTTGCCTGGATCTGCGACCGCGACCGGTCACGGCCAGGCAGAGCCCTTCTTGAGCTGGGAGCACGCGGACCCGCAGCAGCTCGCCCACACCCTGGACGTGCGTGTTCCGAGCTCGCCGACCTCCTCTTCCTCCCCAGCGCCATCCAGCAACTCCGTCAACGGTGGCGGCTCCAGCCACGCCGCTGACCCCGCGCTGGCGCACCAGCAGGCGCAGGCGCATCACGCCGGGACGGTAGCGGGCGGCGCTGGGGGTGCTTCGGCCGCGTCAGCAGCTGCCGGTGCCGGATCGCTCGGATCCGCCGAGGCAGCTGCCTCGCAGCCAGCAGCAGGCAGCGCGTGGGTGGCGGAGGACGCGCCCCGGCCGCAGCCAACCGACAGCGACGCGCCGCAACCGGAGGCGTCCACATCAGCGCCGGCCACGGCCACGCGGCAGCGGAGAAAAGCCGCCACAGGGCGCCGTGCGACCGCCGCCGCCGCAGTAGCAGGTGTAGACTCAGCCTCAGCCGCCTCGTCTACATCTACGGCATCAGGCGCAGAAGCTACCACGGGAGATGGTGGCGGATCAGTTGGTGTCGGGGCCGAGGCGGCAGCGCCGGCAGTAGCGCGACGCGGCCGCGGGCGGCCGCGCACCCGCCCCGCCCCTTCCGAAGCGCAGGACTCAGCGCCGCAGGAGCAGCCGCCAGCACCAGCCGTCGCGGACGTGTCGGATTCTCAACCCGAGGCACCGCCGACGCGACAGCAGCAACAGCAGCAATCCCAGCCATCCCAGCAACAACCGCAGCAGCAACAGCAGCGGCGGGGACCGCTGCCGCGGCCGCGCCTCAAACCGCCGCCGCCGCCCCAGTCGTGGCCGGACTATCCCTACGTCCGCCGCCCCGCCGCCTCCGCCATCACGCCTGGCGACGAGGCGGCCGCCAAGCTGGAGGCGCTGTTTCAGTGCGTGCTGCACGCGCCGCGGCTGCCGGCGCGGCTGCTGCGCTTCCTGCGGCGGGCGGTGCCGGGCGGCCCGGCGGCGGCGCTGCCGCTGGTGACGGAGTCGGTGGAGGGGCTGAGCGACGTTTTGGGGCGCGAGGTGAGAGATGGGCCGGGCAGAGGGCAGGCAATTGTCAAGGGCGGGGGCTGGCAAGGTTCTGGATGCAAAGCTGATAGGGGTTGTGGACACCAGCCCAAGCTATGGACCAAATCTTACTAGACGGGGGTTTTGTGGCGGGATGTCAGGCGGGATGCGAAGGGCTACTGCGGTGCTGGCGTTGGGGGTGAGGTGGGGCCGCGCCGCACGCGAGCGGCCAGGTACCAGGGCGAGGTCGAGCGTGGCGGATCTGGTTTGGGTGGTAGGTCTTCGAGACAGCACAGTTCGCTTGGGGTGGTCAAGGGGCTGCTCATTGCTAAAAAGCGCTGGCGACACAGCTGCCGCCAGCAGCGAGGTTGCTTGCACGGCCCCGCTCCGCCAGGCTGTCAGCCAGTCGCGATACGCCGTGTTGTCCTTGTCCAGTCCATGGTGATGGCGGTCGGTGCACACGGCCGCATGGCCACATCGCCGCACCCCAACCGCCGCGCCGGCAGCAGGTGCACCCCTCCCCCAAATCCCTCGCCCGAGCCCTTGCCTGATCCACTCGCTCACCGCACTTCCCCACCCGCTCACCGCACTCCACCCTCACTGCACTCCACCCTCACCGCCCGCCCCCCGCCCCCAGATGGCCATGTACCTCATCCGGCGGCGGCCCTGGGTGGTGACGGTGCCCGCCGACTCCATCGTGCCGCGCATGGAGCTGGTGCGGCGCCTGCTGGGCCTGGCGCCGCCGGGCGTGCTGGACCTGCTGCGCAAGAACCCCAACCTGCTGCGCCTGGAGCCGGCCACACTGCGCGGCCGCTACGAGGCGCTGCACCGCTCCACCGGCTTTGACGCGGCGCAGGTGGGGGCGGCGGGGGGCGGGAGTGGGGGTGTTGGGGGTTTGGGTGGGGGTCGGTGGGTGGGGGGTTCGAGGGGATTGGGTGGGGTTGGCCGTGCATGTGGTTTGCCAGTAGTGAAGTGAGGGCGAGGCCAGAATTGACAAGGTTGCAAAAAGGATGGATGACGAAGAGGGCACAGGGGGCACGAAGCGCAGCGTGGGAGAGGGAAACCATGGTTCCGGGATCTACGGGACACGGGCCCGCCACGGTTGGGAGGCACGGGGACATCATGGGGTCGAGCGCGTGGCGTCTGTGGGGCCCTTGTGCTGCCGCGTCCCAGGCCGGCTGGGCAGGGCCAGGTACTTCCAGGGCCGGGCACCCCGCACGCGTGTGTCGACCAGGATGCGGGAGGCCGGCGCACACCGCCGCGCTCAACTCCACGTTCCGCACCTCCACCACATCCCCCCGCGCCGCACCTCCACGCCGTGTCTTCCGCTGTCACTTCCTTACCTACTGGTGGTGCCTGTGACCCGTCGCTTCCCCGCCAGGTCCGGGCGCTGGTGCACAAGTACCCGCTCATCCTGAACTTCCACCCCGACAGCGTGGAGAGCGCGGCGCTGGTGCGTGCGTGTGCGTGCGCGTGCGCGGCGTTCTTTTAGCTAGCGTGCGTGTGTATGTGCGGGTGTGCCTGTGTGAGTGTGCGGCGGCGGCGTTGAGCATCTGCGTGCGAGAGCGTATGCGGCGGCGGCGCTGGGTGCACGCGTGGCCCGAGGGCGTGGCTGGGTGCTTGGGGCGCTGTGGCAGTCCATGTGTGGGGCAGGCCTTCCCTCTGAACGTCGCGTATACTCCCTCCCAACCACCTCTCGAAACGTTGTGCTGACCCCTCCTCCCTCCTCCCACCTCTGCCGCCTCCCCCTCCCCCGCCAGGCGCTGCGGCGGCTGTGCTCGGGGCGGCCCTCCTGGGCGGCCAACCACTCGGTGCTGTCGCCCAGCCAGTTCGCGGCCTTCCTGCGCGACCGCGTGCAGGTCGGTGCGGGGCCGCGGGGGCTGCCGCCGGGGCTGGGGGGCTGGTGATGTGCGGCTGGGGGTGACTGCGGCAGTGGGAGGGGGGGCTGCGGCGTGGGCCGTGACCGTAAAGACGTGAGGCGGCGCGTGCAGGCTGGGCAGGGCTTGGCAGGGCACGTTTCGTCACTTCCAAATGTCGTCGTGAACGCTCCGCCGTTCGTCGCTCTGGCGCTCACACACGCACACTGGCACACGCGCAGGTGCTGCTGCGGCTGGAGTACCTGCTGCTGACGGGCGGCGGCGGCGGCTGCACGCTGCGTGACATCATCAAGACCAGCAACAACAGCTTCAAGCGGTGGGTGGGGACTGGCGGGGGGCGGGGGGCAGGGGCGGGGGCGGGGGCTGCTGGCAGCAGCGAGCGGGCACACGAAGGAGGCAGTGGACCAGCTGGAACATGCGCGCCGGCGGCCGCGGCCTGGCAGTGCGCGGCAGTTCTGGGCGGGGTTTGGCGCCAGGCGACTGGCGTGCGGTGTTCGGCCACAATTTTCCCAACTGGCAAGCAGCGTGGCATCCCTCAGCCAGCAGCACTCGATCACATTCTCCGTCACTCGCTCCGCTTAACGGCTCTCCTTCCTTCCCCGGCCCATCCAATATGTCCCACCAGGACGCACAGCGGCTTCCGCACCTGGATGTTTGAGCGGCTGCGGCGGCTGCGCGAGCGGCTGGCGCGCGCCCGCGCCGCCGCCGCCGCCGAGGGCCGCCTGATGTCGGCGGAGGCGGCCGCCGAGGTGGAGGAGGCGGCCACTCGCGAGTACGAGCAGGAGGAGACGGCGCGGCTGGTGCGCGAGCTGGGTCAGCGGCGGCAGGAGCAGCGGGCGGAGCTGGTGCGGCGCGAGGTGCAGAGCCGGACCACCATTGAGGAGAAGATCCGGCTGGAGCGGCTGGCGCAGGCGCAGGCCGCCGGGACGGAGTTCGAGTCGGGGCTGTCGGGCAGCGACGAAGACGACGAGGAGGAGGACGAGGCGGAGGCGGGGCAGCGGCGGCGCGGGCGCGCGGGCGACTACTGGGCGGGCGACGGCGAGGACGACGCGGAGTGGGAGCGGCAGCGACAGCAGCAGTACCGGCAGCAGCAGGCGCTGCTGCGGCAGCGCTACCAGCAACAGCAGCAACAGCAGCAGCGCGCGGCCGGCATGGCGGCGGGGCCCTACGGCGCCCGGCCGCGCGGCGACGGCAGCGGTGACTACCTGGCAACCGTCACGCCCGGCCGCCACGCCTGGAACAGGCCGGGCGCCAAGGTGCCGGACGCGCAGCCGCAGCGGCAGTACCCGCCGCAGCAGAGGCCGGGGTCGCAGCAGCCGCGCGGCGGGCCGCGTCCCGACGGCGGCCAATGGTAGGGCCCCAGCACAGCGGGCGGGCGGGCGGTGGTGCGTGACCCAGTCCTAGTAGGTGGCGGCTTGGGCGGCGCGGGCCGCGGCGCGGTGCGGCGGCCTGCGGGCCCAGGGTGGATGTATGATATGTGGTACTCGGAAGTAGGGGAGAGGGGATGTGCCGCTGCCGGCGTTTGGATGCAGCTTCGGGCAGGCTCTCGTGCATGTTAGGGACGAGCTTAAGTATTGCAGGATTGGGTATAGCTGTTGGTTTCGGTCCTCGTTATAGTTATCCAGGTGTAGGTCGGTGTGCGGCCCAGCGCAGGCTCCAAGGCTCCACCACGAAGGATACTGGCGCCAGCACAGAAGCTCTCAGTTTTGCGGGGGAGAGCGCGTGCATGTGGAGAGAGAGTGTGTGTGCGTGTGCGTGTGTGTGCCTGCTGTTTCATCTCGGGTGAGGTCTGCAGGGTGGGGCGCTGCGCGGGGTGGTCGCTCTGGGACCTCCAGTCCCACCGGGCCAGCCGTGTGTGTATGAGCGTGGCCATATGAGCGTGTGCACGGGTGTGAGCTAGTGCCAAGGCACGAAGGGGAATGCAGCGGGCAACCAAGAGCCAGAGCTTTTTTCGGTCCGGACATGCAACGGCATGGACCGATGGCATGACGCAACGGGCATGTGCTGCGGCCTGCTGAGCTGGCTGCAAGCGGGCAAGTGAATACTACATGTGCGTGTGATGGTCCCTGGATCGGGAGGCGGACGGGCGGGCGCGCACGGGCGCCCTGGTGTAACGCGCTTTCCTTGAAGACACCACGCACGGTGCTTTGAGCCCGGCACATTTGGACCAGCCATGAGCCATCGTGTGGAAGTGTGGACGGACTCCTGGTCAAGCCTGACTGGTGCGGGCTTGAATTCTGATCATCGAGCAACACCCCACGTCGGGTGCCCCATTCGGCTCCGTGCAGGTCAGAAGGTCAGAAGGTCACATCCATCGCGACACAGCTGCGCAGCGCCATGCAGCCGCTAGGACAGCAGTTCTGAACCGACAGCATTGCGCATGGAGCCACCTCCGCCACGGCCATACGCGCCTGTTGACTGGGCCACGCCCGCCCACCCGTTCCGTTAAGACCCTCCTGTGGCACCCTCTCAGCGCCCCTCCACCCCCATCTTGTCATAATTAATCATGCATGGACCCCCGTCGCCGTTATCTCGCGAGTATTCTTACTGCATTGTATTGCTGCTATTGCATCTGCCCCCTGACTATATAGGCTGGTTCAGCTTCGCCAAGTATTCACAAGGCTCCTTGGACCACGTCATGCTGCGCGGCGCACCGGCTCTCTCCACCAAGCCCGTGACACCGGCTCCGCCCGCTGCATGCACGCACACGCACATGCACACACACGCACACGCACACGCACACGCACACGCACACACACGCACGCGGGCCCTCTCTTGCCGCCTGTCTGCCCCCCTCCCCCGCTGCCCTCTCAGCGCGTCAAGCCGCGCTTGCGTCCTTCGAGGAAGCTGCTGCATCCGGCAGGGTCGCCCCTTGCTTTGCAGCGTCTGCAGGGGAAGAGGGTGTTTCGCCGTTACGCGGGTCACAAAAAGACCCCTACTTGGGCTCCAACTTGGGCCCCAACGTGGCCAAAAGGCTGTGCCCTAACGACCCCAACGTGTCCATTAAGCAGGGGTTCCCCTGTTATTAAGCCCCGGGCACGGCAGCGCCAATGGCACGGCGCCACCTCCCCCAACCTCCTCACCCCCCCTCGCTGCCGCCCCGCCGCACCCGCCGCGAAGAAGCCGGGGCACATGGAGTCGGGCGCCGCGGGCCAGTGCGTGCCGTTGTCGAAGGGGTTGCAGCGGCCGTTGGCCAGCAGCACGCCGCGCTGGCGCCGGCCCGTGTTGACACACACGAAGTCGAGGTTGCTGCGGCAGGCGCGAGATGGGGGCGAGGGGAGGCAAGGCCAGGGCGGCGCCAGGACATGAGCACGTGAGCTCAGGGGAGATATGGGTCACACCTTAGACTCCACGAGGTGCGAACCACCTTGGGCAAAACCAACGCCCAGCAGACAGCGCCAAGCAACATTACAAGCACCGCCGGCACCGCCGGCACCATCTCCTCTCACCCGTCGTCATCGCAGTCAAACATGGTCAACTCGTCGCCGTCCGCCTCGCACCACCACTCCGGCCGCAGGCAGGGCGGCCCTGTTGCAGGGCGGCGGGCAGGCGGCATGGCGGCATGGCACTTGGGCGGTGAATCGGTGATGCACACACGGGCGGGGGGGCGGGGGCATGAAGCCATGCACAGCACCGTACCAGCGACAAAAGGCTTGCTGTCACCCTCCCAGTCCGAACAATCCGTCACCCGAGTGCCCACCCCGCGCCGCCGAGCCCCAGCTGTGCACAGGCAGCCCCGGTCCACCGCACTCCTGCCCCCGCCGCCGCCCCCCCCCTTGGTTTAGCTTGGGATGGTATTCACAACCCCGCTGCCGGGCCTCACCCCGGAAGGCGGAGGGGCAGTAGGCGGCCGGCGCGTCGGGCCAGCCGGTGGCGCCGTCCCAGGCGCCGCAGTTCTGGCTCGAAACGATGGCGCCGCGGCGGCCGCGGTCGTCGGCGCACACCCAGTCAGTGATCTTGTCCTGAGGCGGGAGGTGGGAGGTGGGCGGCGCGGCGGGCGCCGGGGAGCCCGCAGGCGGGCGGGGTAAAGGGTCAGTCGTGGTAAGTCGAGGTGAGCCGCGGAACTAGAAAGGGGAGCACGGGGAGCAAAACGCCGCGCGCTGCTGCGAGCCGCTCCCGGGGTGTGACCGCGGCCGACGTGGGCAAGCGAGTCGAGAGAGCGCGTGGCCTGCGCTGCTGCCGCCACCACCACCGCCACCACCACCACCACTGGCTGGCTCCAGTGCTCCGCCAGTGCCCACGACTGCTCCACCAGTGCTCCGCCAGCGCTCACCCCGTCGCAGTCGGCCTGCTCCAGCACCGCGTATGTGTCGTTGCACCACCAGGCGGGCCGCGGGCAGACGCGCATGTCTGCAGCATGTACGATGGAAAGCCGTGGCTGATGCAGGTGAAGCCTCAGCGCACACGCTCTGCCCATGACACCCATTTGGGTGTTTGTGCGCGCCTCGTACACCCTCCCATTCATCATCAACGAAACCGTTTGCATGGACAGTTGGTCGGGTTCTGGAATGAACCCGCCCCCTCCCTCAGCCAGCTGTGCTCACCCACAAAGTGTCCCGGGCACCACGCCGCCGGCGCCAGACTCCAGCCGTCCTGCTCGCTGTCGCAGGGCGGCGAGGAGCCGGAGCGCAGCAGGCCGCGGTTGCCGTCGCCGTCATGGCACACCAGGTCCAGGATGCCTGGCCAGCGGCGCCGGCAGCCGGCAGCAGGCAACGGCGCACAACAGGGCAGCAGCGGGGGGCAGCAGCAGGTCAGGGGCAGCAGCCGGGGCGGAGGAAATGGAGGGGAGTGAGGGGCGTCCGAAAGATCCGAAGAGGTGCCAGGCGACCCGCCGTCCGCCCCGGGTCACGCCACAGCAACCCGAGCGCCTCCTCACCGTCGCCGTCGCAGTCCACACGACTCAGGCGCATGGCGGGGTGAATGCACCAGTCATCCGGCTGCTCGCACTCGTCCGGGCCTGACACGTGCCGGGGGGGGGGGTGCATGTGCGCGCGTGTGTGCGAGGCAGGGAAGTGTGAAGATGGAAGGGCAATTCAACTCCAAAAACGACCGGTGGCTTGGCGGAGCGCCAGTTGCAGGACACGTCTGCACTGTGTGGTGGTGTGTGCCAGAGTCAGGCGAAGGCGAGGCCACTGAGCCGGGAGGCGGTGCGGCATCGTTGCGCTGGGGCTTCCAGATAGGGCGGCGCCTCCCGTGCTTCCCGCCCCCCTGTCCCCAACAAACCGTTCGCGCTGCCCTGCTCCGTCCCGCCCCGCGCCCCTAAACCAGACCCTTACCTCCAAACACCTCCGGGCACAGCTTCTTGGGCGCGTAGGGCCACCCGCTCGCGGCCGGGTCGCAGCCCTTGCCCGACGTGATGGCACCGCGGCGGCCCTCGCCCCCGCCCAACCCCATCACGCTGGTCGATGTGCCGCCGCTCCCCCCGCCGCCGCCCGATCCTGCGGCTCCGCCCGCCGCCGCGGCCTTGTCCGTGCCAGCGGGCTCCAAACACACCCAGTCGCCCACGCCGTCTCCGTCGCAGTCCGCGCGTTTGAGCACCGCCCCGTGAGAGCGGCACCACTCGTGCGGCAGGTCACAAGCTGCGGGCAGGATTGGGTTTGGGTGCGTGTTGCTTTGGGCAACAATGGTCCTCAGACTGCAGCCTGCAGGCCATGGAAGAAATCTGCCTGAGAGAGGAGAGATAGGGCTTACCGTTATCGTCGGGCGTTAATGTGGGGGACTCCTGGTCTAGTGCCGGGACGACTGCGGAGGGAAAGCGGGGGCACGCGGGAAGGAGGTGGGCACAGTGCACCGTGGGCACACGCAGGGCCGAGTCTGACCCCAGGCCGCTCGTGTTGTTTCCCGCCACGCACCATTCTTATCGTGTGATGAAGATTTGTCCACTGCGCTAACGCCCCAACAGCCAAAGGCTATCACAGCGAGCAAGGCAAGCAATGTGGTGCCGTAAGGCGCGGCGACAGGCCTTCGCCGCGCCATACGGGTTCTCGTATACGTTGTGCCTATCAGCTCGCTAGCACATCAGCGAAGCAGGTGCGTCATAAAGAAACGGAGCGAGTCGTCGGCTTTTTCCAAACTTTAACTTCAATTCAAGCTTATGTTCTGTTACAAGTCTACGCACGAAAGAATGTGCTCAGAATGGCGCAGCCCTGAGTAGTAGACAGGGCGCAAACGCGCGACACAGCGACCAACTGATGCGTGCCGCAATCCCCCCCGCCCCCGCCTACCCCCAACAAATGGGCCGCCTCCACTTTTATCCTCACGTTCGTGCGTTCCTGCTATCCACAGTAATCCTTCAAAGCAACACCGACTATCCCCCCTGGCGCCCAGACCTGTTGCCGACCGGGCCATTATGCCCTGCAGCGACAAACCAATCCCCGCTCCCCACTCCCACCGCCTTCCTCGCCACCTGCCCCACCCGCCGTTCCAGCCGTCCGCCTGCTCCCACGCTCCTCACGCGGCACGCCCTCTTTGCCCTCGTCATTGCCCTCGTCGTATTCAGTCAAGGCCACTTCAGTCATCGCCTCATCGGCCGGATCTCATCCAAGTTCGCTCCAGGGTCAATCCCTCATGCCCCGTACAGCCCCCAGACCCCACAATCTAATACCCGTGCGTACCCTACGCGTGTACTACCCACCCCACGTCGGCCCACCCGGGACGCTCGTCACTCCCGCTCCCGCCCCCGCCCCCCCCCCCCGCTCAGAAGAAGCCGCTGTCTTTGGAGTTGAAGTAGTCGTAGGTGAGCACCGTGGCGCCCAGCACCAGCGCCGCCGCCAGCTCCATGATGAGCGCGCCGATGGTGATGACCTGCGGGGCGGCGGGGCGCGGGGCGCGGGTGACGAAGCGGGTTCGAGTCGGTTCGCGGGTTGAAGGGTTTCGGGGTTGGCGGGTTCGAGGGTGCGAGTCTCTTGCCGCGACCCCACACCCAACACACGCCCGCATGCCGCACACACGCACCGACATCATCCCACACACCCCACACACCCCACGCGCCGCGCCACTTGCCCTTGCAGCCCGCACCCTTCGCCCTTCCCTTCCGCACTCCGCCTGTTTCACCGCCTCCCGGTGTTTCACACGCGCACACGCACAAACCCACGCGCACACAAGCGGTAATGACAAGAACAACAGCTCGCGCGTGTGAGCGCACCTTGGCGTGCGCCAGGATGGCCGGGATGGCGATGGAGCCCACGGCGCTGAAGCCCGTCAGGAACTTGCCCGCGTCCACCCAGCTGAGGCGGGGGAGGGAGGCAGGGGGGGAAGGGAGGGGAGGGAGGAGGGAAGGTAGTGAATACCAGGGCGGGAAGGAGGGAAGGAGGAGGCAAAGAAGAGGCGGGGGTGGTGTGTTGGCGCCAGGGCCCTTGGGGGACACCGCGGGGTGCGGTGGGGGAGGGAGCGGGGCAGGGGAATGCGTGCCACAGACGTGGGGAGGTGCTGCGCACGCACCCCGTACGTGTACACGGATACCCCCCGCGTGCCCCCCGCCCCCCACGCCTGCCAGCGCGCCACAGCGGCACCCAGTAGCGGCACCCAGCCCCTGTGCGGCCACGTCGTCACTGACGCACTCGCCGCGCTCGCCTGCGCCCCGTGTGCGTATGCCGCCCTCCCTCGCCCTCCCTCGCCCTCCCTCGCCCTCCCCGACCCCCCGGGCAGCGCCGCGGCAGGCGTGCCGCCGGCCGCCCCCGGCCGCACCCGCTCTGGATACTGGAGCCGTAGATTGCGTACTCTCCTCCCGTACTCCCGAAGAATAGGTACGGCATTGGTACGAGCACGTACATGATGCCGACCAGCATGGGCCACCTGCGGTGTGTGGGGCGCGCCGTGGGCTTGCGCGTGTGGCGACGGCACCCTGCCATCCCAGGACCGCGGCGTGTGCATGGTCCCAGGCCCTGGCCCACACCACACCGCACCCTTGCAATCCAAGCTTTCATATCCCTGACCGGACCCGACGACGGGGTGGCAGTGGGTGCACATGCACCCCCGTCCCCACCGCAGCTGGCGAGGCACCGGGCCCAGCCTTTCCCCCTCGCGCAAAACCCTCGTATGGGGTCCTGCACCGAACCCAATTTCGCGCCCTGTGCCCCCCGCCCTTCCAACCCGCGTGTCGCCACACTCACCAGTTGTCGAAAAGTACGCAGCCCTGCACGCGGACGATAGAGAACGCGCGGCGTCATCGAGAGAATAAAATGGGACGCCCCGCAACACTCCTACGACTCACCAGTAATTGTAGCAGGAGCCCAGTCGACACTCCAAGCGCCAACACCATGATGACTGCAATTAGAAACCAAAGCGAGCTCGTTGGTGCGCTTGACACGCTCGGCGCGCGCTCCGGTTCGCCTAATCATACCTCGAAAGTCCTGGATGGCCATCTTATGTGGAGGCTAAAGCTAGGAGCTCAGCTGTGTCGCGTCGGCGGCCGAATAAGCAGCGAGATGGGCAAATGGGCGTGCGTGCAGGACCAACGAGGTGAGCAAGGGCTGTGTGACAGGTTTCGGTGAGTCAATTAATTGATATGCACAAGAAGCACGGACGGGGGTCGGCGAGCTGTGTCGGGCGACGGTGTCGTCGGGGTTTGGCCTGCGCCATGTCGTTCAGCGTGTGCGTGGAAATGGGGCGGCGACGACACCCTGAGCGATAGCATGTCTGACACCACATCCAGCAAGCGGGGCAGCACTGACAAAAGATGGTGCGCTGCGGCTGGGCCAAGGGTGCTGCGGGAGAAGCGGGACACATCTTCGCAATGGTCCCGCCGGGTGCGGCATCACGTCCCGTCGTGCGTCGCGCAGCGTGCACACAAACCGCACAACTGCCGGGCTGGAACCGGCGAACAAGTGGGATTGGAGCGGAATGGGCTCTGGTAGTCACCCCCGTCTGGCACGCACCCGTCCAGTTGCAGCAGGCCCCAGCCATCGCCCACATCGCCACGGATCCGTCCTGGCAGATGGCTTGACCCCGTCCTGGATCCCACGCTTGGGTCGTGCGCTTGGGGTCAATTTCCGGCGAGCGCGTTCTGTGCATGGGCCCACGGGTCAACGTTCTGAGAGGCTGAGAGCCTTCAGCTGCTCTTTTTCCACAAGTCCTCATTTGCTGCGCAGCACTTTCGACCCGCCGCAAATTTTCTACACGAGCTGGTGGGCACATTCTGAGAGCCTGGGCCTCGACAGTCGAAACAGCCGGCTCGCAACGCTGCTCAACAGCTCACGACGCCCTACCTTGTCTCTCAACGAACATTATTGCACTGACTGGCTGCTAGTAAGGCCGCGCAAGGCCGCGCGAGGGCCCGCCGCCGTCACTCGCCACGCCTGAACCCGAGCTGCCGGCGTTGCCGCGGAGGAGCGAAGCGCAATGCAGCCTGATCACAATCAGTTGCAGCAGCAGGAGCCGCCCCAGCAGAGCGCCATGGCGGAAGCTGGCGCGCCGCCGCCGCCACGAGACCCGCCGCACAACACCGAACACCGCGGCTCATTTCCACCGGACTTGCCGCAGCACCCGCAGCAGCACCCGCAGCAGCTGCCGGCGGTCCGTGACCTGGCGGGCCGGGTGGCGCTGGTGACCGGCGCCACCAGCGGCCTGGGACTGGAGGCGGCGGCGGCGCTGGCGGGTCGCGGGGCGACGGTGCTGTTCGGTGCGCGCAACCCGGGCAAGGCGGCGCGCGTGGCGGCGGAGATACGGGCGCGGTGCGGCGGGCTGAGGTTGGGGTTTGCGGGCTGGGGTTGGGGTTGGGATGCAGGCAGTTGCATTCCAGGGCCACACCATGAGCCGGCGGCAGGCCGCATCGGCGCATGGCGTTCCATGTGCCAGCATCACACGCACACACGCCGACTGTTTCACACAGGTTGTGACTTTGCGTCGCTTTGCTTGTACTCTCTCCCTCGCCCTCTGACTCCCTCTCTCTCGTTCTCCCAAACACGGCGGCAGGTTCGCGCCGGGCGCGGATCTGGACCTCGTGCTGCCTGCGGAGCAGTGGCCGGCGCAGCCCGACACCGCCACCTGCCAAGATGATCGCAGCTGCAACAGCGGGAACGGCGGCGGCCGCTGCCGGCGCCGGCGCCTGTACGTGCCCCCTTTAGACCTCGCTGATCCCGCGTCAATCTGCCGCTTCGCAGCCGCACTGCTCGGGCCGGCGCCGGCGCCGGCGGTGGAGCCGGTGCCGGCGGCGGAGCCGGCGCCGAGCCACCTGGCGCCAGACAAGACAGGTGCGGAGCGGGCGGGTGCGGAGGCAGCGGCGCCGGGTGACGTATGGGTCGACGGAGGCGATGGAGGAGGAGGTGACGGCAGCGGTGCTGCCGCGGGGACTGACGTGTGGCGGCTGCCGCTGCACATCCTGATCAACAACGCCGGCACCAGCCTGCTGCCGCCGGGGCCGCGCAGCGGCGTCACGGACTGGGGCGTCAACGGCCTGGCGCAGGTGCGTGCGTGGCTCCAGGCCAGCTGCGTGTGCGTGTGCTGCGTGATTGTGTGCGTAATGCGTGTGTGCGCTTGCCGTGTGCCGTGTATAGATGAGGAGGTGGGGTGAGGGTATGAATTGGGAGTTTGAGCATAGGGCGGCGGCACCAAGCTTCCCCCGCCACTAAGCGCCCCGCCGACATTTCGCTGCCATAAGAGTCCGCAACCACCAATAACCGCCACCCATTCAACCGCCCCCAACCGCCGCCAACCGTCAATAGGTCAACTACCTGGGCGCCTACCAGCTGACCCGCCTGCTGGCGCCCAAGCTGCTCGAGGGCGTCCGGGCCGAGGCGGCGGCGGCGGCGGCGGCGGAGGCTGAGGCGGCGGAGGCTGAGGCGACTGCGGCGGCGGCGGAGGCGGAGGCGGAGACTGAGGCGGCTGCCACCCCGCAGGCTACTTCTGGCCGTAGCGCGGGGGCCAACACCGCCAACGCCGCCACCAGCGCCACCGGCGCCACCGGCACCACCGCCGGCACCACCGCCGGCAGCCCCACCACCGCGAGCCGCAGCCGAGTGGCGGGTCGGGTGGTGGCGGTGAGCAGCGTGACGCACCGCTGCTACGAGCTGCCGGCGGACCCGCGGCTGTTCCTGCACTCCACCTCGCACATGACCTACGCCTGGACCAAGAGCGCCAACGTGCGTGGTTGCGTGGTTGCGTGCGTGCGTGGTTGCGTGCGTGGTTGCGTGCGTGCGTGCGTGGTGGATTTTAGCCCAATTGCACAGAAGCCCACAGCCCGCACGGCCCCCTCAGCCCCTTGCAGCACCCCTCACCACACCCTGTCGTCGTGTCGTGCCGGTGTTAGAGAGCACACGAGAAACCAACTATACAGGCTGCGTGCGTGCGGCGTGCCGTGTTGTGTTATATCTGCCAAATCACCATCATGTCCCATGTTGCGCCGCACGTGTCATGTGTCGTGGCCTGGCGGGCACAGGTGCTGTTCGCCTACGAGCTGCAGCGCCGCCTGGGGGCGTACGGCATACAGGTGGGGGCGGGGGCGGGGCCGGGGCGGTGACGGGGAAGCAAGCGGGGGCGGGGCACGCAGCGGAAGGTGCGTGTGTGTCTGTGTGTGTTTTCGCGCTAGCCACAGACTCGACCACACGACAGCGCTGCCTCCTCGCTTCCCCCCTTCTCCTCCTCTCACCCTCCACCCCACCCTCATCCCCACCATCCCACGCGCTCCACCCCCCACCACCCCCTCCTCCGCACATGGGTTTTGGGTTGGCAATGGTTGATTTGGGAATTGGAGAAAACTACCCCACCCCCACCCCACCACCCCGCAGTCGTGCGCGGTGGACCCGGGCGGCGTGCGCACCTCCATCTGGGACGAGGTGCCCGCGCTGGCCGTGCCGCCCGCCAAGTGGGTGAGTGCGCGAGTGCGTGAGTGCGTGAGTGCGCGCCCCTCCCCCCGCGCTGTACGGCACCCTGCTAGGGTGGTGGTGGGTGGTGGTAGGGGATGGGGGATGGGGCGGTTCAGTACGACCCGCCCCGTCCACACACATGAATTACCCCTCCCCTCACCCACCCACACACGCACGTGACACACACACACACACGCACCCAGGTGATCGAGGCTCTGTACGCGCCGCCGGCCGACGGCGCCGCGGTGCTGGTGGAGGCGGCCACACGGCCCTGGGACCAGGTGCGTGCGTGCGGCGTGGCCCACCGCTGCCCCCCTGACTGCCCGCTTTTGAGCAGGGCAGAGGTCCGATCGACCGCGTGCTCCGGTCTTCATCACCCACCCGAAACCTTCACATGGCATCTCGATCTTGCTACGGCACTCCCCCTGGCCCCCTCTCCACCCACCCGCCCACACGCCGCCTCCCACCCGCCACGCCGCCTTCCCACCGCCCCGCTGCCGCCTCCCAACCGCCACCACAACCACGCACACAGGACCTGTCCCCGCGTGTGCCCGCCCCCGCCGCCGACCTGCGCTTCTACGCGCGCGGCTCCTTCGCCTCGCCCGCCCTGACGCTGGTGGAGGCGCCCTGGCGGGTGTGGTGGCGGGTGGCGGCGCCCAGCCTGTACGGCACCACGGTGGTGGCGCACTCGCTGGCGGACTACCCCGTGCGGCGCTGGAGCGGCGGCAGGTGGGCGGGCGGGTGGGATGGGGCGGGGGGGGGCGGGGTAGTTCATATCAGAACCCAAAGCACCCGACCGAGGGGCGGGCGCGCGCGCGCGCGTGTGTGTGTATGTGCGTGTGTGCAAGCATGCGTGCGTGGGGTCTGGGGTGGCGAATTGGGCCATAAGGGCCTACGTACGTGGTCTCCTGGTCTCCTGGTCGCATGGCCGCAGGGGCTGGGTGCTTCCCGAGCCAGCCCAGACCAACCCACACGGCGCGCACCTCGCAACCTCCACCCCCCGCCCCCCTTTCCCCCTTCCCCCCCGCCCCCTGCCCCCGCCCCTACGTCCAGGCTTTTCAACGCCACCATGCCGGTGCGCTCCGCCGCCCAGACGTACGACGGCGCCCTGGCGGCCGCGCTGTGGCGCTACAGCGCCCAACTGGTCGACACCATCACCGCCGCCGCCGCCGCCGCGGCCGCCGGGGATGCTGCGGATGAGCCCGCTCCGTCTGCGGCCTCCGGCCTCGCCTCGGCCAAGGCGGCTGGGCGCGGCGTGTGGCCGGGTGGCGGCGGCGGCGGCGCGGATGAGGGGTTCACGTTCGCGCAGGTACGCCTCAGATGCGCTAACCAATGCTAAGGATTCGAATGGGCAAGGGTGGGTAGGAATTTGACGGGCTGGGTATGAATCAGATCCGCCTGAAGCTGGTGCATTGAAGACGCTCCCCACGACTGGCGACTGCACTGCAGCCCACGCCGCCGCCCCAGGCGCCCGGCTCCGGCCCCGGCGGCCCCAGCGGCCCCGAGCCCGGCGGCGCCGGCGCCTACGACAGCCCGCAGGCCACACCCACCCGCAAGCGGGCGGTCATGTCTCCACTGCAGGTGCGCACGTGCGTACGTGGGAGCACTGGGCGGCGGCTGGGGGCGGCGACTGGCGGGGTTAGCAATCGATGACCAAGCGCGTGCTTGCGGCCAGGAAGCTGCGTCGGGTGCCTAGGAGCCAATGCGGCGCCGCGTGTGCCCCCTGGTTGCACCCGTTATTTCGGCCTTCCCCCATTACCATCAATCGGAAGTTCCGAAACCAACTCTCGGCCTTTCCCCGTTCCCAATTCCATCGCAGCCGCAGTTTGGCTTCTCGCCGGGCTTCCCCGGTGCTGGCGGCCTGGCGGCCGCGGCCGGCAGCGGCGGCGCCGCCAGTGCCATGTCCCCACCGCCGCCGCCGGCACCCGCTGGCGGCGGCGGCGGCGGTGAAGCTCACCACCGCCACGGCAGCGCCTCGCGCCGCCGCCTGGTGGTCGCCTCACACGGCCGCGGCGGCGAGGCGGGCGGCGCGGAGGGGCCGGCGGCGGCGGAGGGAGAGGAAGCGGCGCACGATGCGGCGGCGGCGGCGTCGCCGCCGCCCGGCGGCGGCCGGGTCTGGGGCAGCAACGCGCCCTCGCCAGCGCCCTCGCCGGCGCCGCTGGCGGTGGCGGTGGCGGTGCCGCCGCCGCCGCAGTCTCTGAAGCACGTGGCTGATGAGCACGGCATCGTGCTGCCCGGACCCACCAACGACAACACCAGCACCGCCGTCAGCAGCAGCCCCGCCGGCCAGGCTGCGCACGAGGCCGCAGCAGATGCGAGTAGTGCGGAGGGAGGGCTGGCGGCGGCGCCGGCGCCGGCGGGCGTGATGCCGCTGGTGCCGTCGTTCGATAACCAGGGCGCGGCGGCGACGTCGCAGCGGACGGACAGCCTGCCGCCGCCGCCGCCGCTGAAGCGGCCGCACACCACGCCGGCGGCGGCAGTAGCCACGGCGGCTACTGCGGCTGGCGGCGGCAGCGGCTCCGCGATGACCGCGGGCGGGCCGCCTCCTCCGGAAGGTGCGCTTCCTGCGCCCGCCACACAGGCGCCTCCCCGGGAGCACTTGCTGCCCCCGTCCCGCTCAGATGTCGCGCAAGACGCCGCCGCGCCCGTCCCAGCCAGCCGCCAGCAGCGCGGCGAGGGCACTGGGCCGCCGCCGCAGCCGGCGCCGCAGTCAACGCCCGGCGCGCGCACAGAGCCCGCGCCGGCGCCGCACGCCCTGGCGCCGTCAGAGCCATCCGCCAGTCCTGCGGGGCCGCCCGCGGCGGCGGCGGCGGCGGCGGCGGCAGCAGCCCAAACCGGCGGCGGCGGCGGCGGCGGTAAGAAGAAGCGGGGAAGTCGCGGCGGCAGCAGCGGCGGCAGCGAGGGAGGAGGCGGAGGAGCAAAGGAGCCCACTCCTAGCAATGCACCCATTCCCACCCCCGCTCCCATTCCGGTCGCGGAGAGGCCTGCTGCAGCGGGCGGCAGTGGCCGCGGCGGCGGCGTCAGCGTGAGTGCCGGTGCCGCTGATGACGGCGGCGGCGGGCCCAAGCCAGGTGCTGCCGGCAAGGCCGGCACTGCCAGTGCGGGCGGGGCGGCCAAGCCCAAGCAGAGCAAGAACCGTCGGCACTAATAGGCGCCATCGCTCCTGCACGTCGGGATAATCACATTGTAGCGCCCCGGATTATGATTGGCGCTGTCAGCTACGGGCCGGCTCGGCCGCCCCGCCCTCGGCTGGTGTGTAGTTCGAGCAGGTACAAGCGTGGTGTGGTGTGGTGTGGTGTGGTGTGGTGTGGTGTGGTGTGGAGCGAGGGTGCGGAAGTCGCGACCGGGGCGGGCCAGGCCCGGACGGAGGGGCACAGAGCAGACGCGCAGGTGGGTAGTTATCGTGTGTGTGTGTGTGTGTGTGTGTGCATGGGCGGGGGGGATGGAGGCAGGCAGGAAGAGCGCAGTCCGGATGCAGATCAGGGCTCAGCGGGAAGGAGGGGCTACAGGCCTGCAGCTGGCGAATCAGCGAATGCAAACACAGTTGTGGTTGGAACCGCGCTTCGCTTGGGTTTGGTGACGCGCGCTGAAGCGCTGCGGCGCCTGGGGACAGGCGTGAAAGGCTGTGTGGACCGTGGACGCCGCGCGTCCCAGTCATGAAGGGCTTTCCGTCTCCCCTTCCCTGAGTCCTTGCACAGTTCTTACAATGCGTGTGCCGCATTTGTTGCGTTGTGGCACTAGATCAAAGGCAGAGCAGCGGGTGGGGAATCGGTTGAGCGCCTGGGAAATGTCTGGGCGCGAGACGTCAGCCAGTAATTGGGCCTTTCGACGTGGCCCGCCCGCGCGCCAGGCGGCGGGTAAGCTACAGACCGCGTTGACCGATAGTGTCACCGGCTGGGCTACACCATAATCCTGCAACGCGGAGCGTGTAAACTGCAAGCGCGCGTCTAGTCAACTCACGCTCCGCACACGGCCCGCCACCGTCGCGGCTGACCCAGCCACGCGCGGCGCGTCGACCTCGCGCTTTGTTTGTGGGACGGATCAATTTTCTTGATTCATGACAATGGACTGAAGCGCGGCCGCTCGGCGCGAGCTGGGTGACGATTCGTCCGCCGCTGTCGCTGTCGCGCTTCAAATTTCAACTCGGCCGTTCGCATTCGCGAGGGCATTTCGCCCCGCCGGCTGCTCAGGGATATTGCAATGCGCACGAATTGATGAACCCAGCAACACGACGCCGCAATTCGCGCGGCATGGCGGACCTGTACGGTGGCCGCGCGAATGGTATTTAGTCCACCTCGCGTTCCAAAGCTGTTCTGACATCACTCCAAACCGCACTCCTTCGCAACAACACTTACACCTCGCTTCATTTGCTCAGCAACCAGCAACAATGTCTGATTCTCGCGTTCTCAAGGACACGCAGCTGATGTCGCCCCCGCGGATGCAGACCCGCTCCAGCAGCAAGACCGGCACCCCCGCCAAGGGCACCCCCGCCAAGGGCACGCCTGGCAAGCGCAAGGCTGACGGCGTGGACCCCTCGCCGGCCAAGCAGAACAAGAACAGCAACCTTCGCGAGCTGTTTACCAGCCCTCGCAAGCGCATGCAGGAGGAGCCCCTTCTCGACGAGAACCCCGACCGCTTCTGCATGTTCCCTATTAAGTATCCTCAGATTTGGGAGATGTACAAGAAGGCCGAGGCGTCGTTCTGGACTGGTGAGTCCGCAGCAACTCGTTTGTTTTTCGAAATCGCGCTCGCTGCTAGCGCCACGTAGCTCACCCCGCGACCTCGACCTAACCATGCTACTTGCAGCTGAGGAGGTTGACCTGGGCGACGACATGAAGCACTGGGAGAAGCTGTCGGACGGCGAGCGCCACTTCATTTCGCACATCCTGGCCTTCTTCGCCGCTAGCGACGGCATCGTCCTGGAGAACCTGGCCATCCGCTTCATGAAGGAGGTGCAGCTGCCCGAGGTGAGCTGGTTATCCCGTCGCGGCTGATAAAACTTAGCTCGTCGGCCCCTTGCGCCTCGCCCTTCGCCCTGCACCCCTCCCTCGACCTGACCTTCTTCCGCCGCCCTCCTGCCCACTCCCTTCGCTCCTCACGCGCAGGCCCGCGCCTTCTACGGCTTCCAGGTGGCCATCGAGAACATCCACAGCGAGATGTACTCGCTGCTGCTGGAGAGCTACATCAAGGACCCCCAGGAGAAGCACAAGCTGTTCCACTCCATCGAGACCGTGCCCTGCATCAAGAAGAAGGCGCAGTGGGCGATGAAGTGGATCGGCAGGTGCGCCTCCCCCTTTAACGTGCCGCATCACCGCTTTACCGGCTCCGTCAATGCCTCCCGCGCGCACGCCTAGCCACCCGCATCCCGCGCTATCGTGCCTCAACCCACCAATCCGACCCCATCCTCGACCAACCCACCCCTCCGCGCCCTCCCTCCCTCGTGCCTCCCCTCCCAACAGCGAGTCGGTCTTCTCGGAGCGCCTGGTGGCGTTTGCGGCCGTGGAGGGCATCTTCTTCTCCGGCTCGTTCTGCTCCATCTTCTGGCTGAAGAAGCGCGGCCTCATGCCCGGCCTCACCTTCTCCAACGAGCTCATCAGCCGCGACGAGGGCCTGCACTGCGACTTCGCCTGCCTGCTGTTCAGGTGCGTGAGAGGCAGCAGACGCCCTGGGCACCGCCTGCTGAAGGGCGCGGCCCATTGTGCCTTGGCTCTGCCTCCGCTGTGTGGGGTGGGGGGTGGTCCGGGCAAGCTTACCTGTCGACGTGGTAGCGCGCCGGCACACGCGTGCACGTTTAATGCGACACCCCGCCTCACCTCCCTCCCGCACCCTCCCTCGGCCGCCCCCCTCCCTCCCCCCGCAGCATGCTGAACTCGCGCATCGACGAGGCGCGCGTCAAACAGATCATCGTGGAGGCCGTGGAGATTGAGCAGGAGTTCTGCACCGACGCGCTGCCGGTGGACCTGATCGGCATGAACAGCCGCCTGATGGCGCAGTACATCCAGTTTGTGGCGGACCGCCTGCTGGTGTCGCTGGGCTGCGCCAAGCACTACAACGTGACCAACCCCTTCGACTTCATGGACATGATCTCGCTCCAGTGAGTGCCGGCCGGTCTCGGGGTGCTGTTGCTGCTGGGGGTGCGGGCGTGTGGCCGGGTGTTCAGTCGGTGCGGGATTCGGGGCATCGAGGTGAACAGGATGCAGGGTGCAAGCATGGAATGGGCCAAGTGTGGCGCAAGTGTGGGCGATGCAATGAGGTGCCTCGCGGGCTGCAGCTTGGTTGGAGCGGGAGTGTCTCCTGCCGATCCTCAAATCTCCGCCCCGCCCTGTCGTGCCCCGTCCCGTCCCGTCCTGCAGGGGCAAGACCAACTTCTTCGAGAAGCGCGTGGGCGACTACCAGAAGAGCGGCGTCATGGCAGGCCTGCAGGGCAAGGTGCAGAACTTCTCCATGGACGAGGACTTCTAGGCGCCCGCTCGCAAACGCTCGCCCCTCCCGCGGAGGGCTGCGCCGGCTCGCCGCGCTACTGGCTGCTGGCCGGCCAGGCTGTGGAGCCTGGTGGAGGTGGAAGCTTGCCGCGCCGCCGCCAGCCGACGAGCCAAGGTTGTACAAGACGGTTTCAATTCAGTCGCGACCGCCACCGCATGCTATCGCGTGCTGCCTCCAGCTGAGGTAGCGGCCGGCTGCCGTCTTGGGATGAGGGTTGCGGCCTTGGTGTCGGGCGGTGCGGCGCAGGTTGCCGCTGCGGATTAACTGAGTGTGTGATTTTGCTGCAGCGGCCACGGGCGCATGGCGGCGGTATCCGCTGCCGCCTCCGCCCTGTGAGCCTGCCTTTAATTTCTCTTCTTTCTGCCTAACTGACCAACTGACACGACCACGACACATCACGCCGAGACTTTGGGCTTGACAGCGCTTCACATGGCTATACTCGCACGGGGGCACGGTTAGTGACAGCTGCTGTTTGTGGACTCTCAATCTGACTATTCTGCCTGAGGGATTGTGTACGCGTGTGCCGTGGCGTGGGTGAGCGAATGGAGTCGTGTTGTCCGGTTGACATTTTGAAGATATGCATGAGCGGCCTGTGTGGGGATTGGGGGGCGATGCCCACTCCGCCCGAAACGCGCACCCCCCTGCACCCACCTGCATCTGCTCATGCTGCGGCCTCTTATCCGCCCCCTCATGGCAATGCGCGTGCATGGGCGTGAGGGGTGTCAGTACAGTGATTGTTTATAGTGTACCCATTCGGACTGCGAGAGTATTTGTGAACCTGAGTGCTCGAGTCGAGACGTGGCGGTCTCCGTGCTCGGGGACGAGAGAACAATGAGTTTGGGAGCCGCCACTGCAGTTGCGGGGCGGTGGCATGTGGTACACCGGACTTTGAGGATGGGCTGGGCCGAGACAACCGGACATCCTGCCCCTTGTGTGTGTACGCGGCATGCATCAAGTAATATATACATGTCGCGTGCTCAGTGGCCCGGGTTTTCTCGGCCCTAAGTGTTTGTGTGGGGCTAAGTCCTGTGCCTAGGATGGGGGGGACTCTTGAGGGCTCTGCTGATTGCTACTTGATTGCTTTCCACCCACATCTTCGCGTGCCGTGTGTACATATAAGACCTGCAAATTCATCCCCCCCCAGAACGCGCACATAGCTGCCGGCCCCTGTGTGAGGGTGCCGGCGGTAATCGCGCGCCGCAAGGAGTTGAGTGGGGCGCTGGGTGCTGCGGATGATCGAATGTGTGTGTGCGCTTCCGTGGGGCCTGGTTGCTCCCCTCGTGTCACCCACCGGTCGACAAAGTCTGGCGCCCCGAGCCTACAATTGTAACAACTCTTCAAGCACCGCCTGACGCGTCTCATTGCCGCTCTACACGGGTGTCTCATGGGACACAGCTGGAGCCCGCTGCATCCACATGACTGGGGAGTGGGGACCTGAATCAGCAGACACTTGCCAGCGTCCCGTGCACGGGCTTCGGGCTGCCTGCATCATACACAGGGCGCTCATTCTCGAAGGTTCCAGTTTGGAGTACCATCGACTGCCACCGGCAAGAGAGGGGGGCGAGTGGGAAAGGAAGTGGAGTGTGCTCGTGTGGGTTGGAGGCGCATCTACAACTGCCATTCGCCATGGCACTATTCCTGGCAGCCTCGTGCCATTGAGTCATTCATAAATACACAATGGCATCAAGGTGCAATATGCAAGCATGACCGGCGTCGCAGTTTGGGCTAGACACAGCAATGTTGCAGAAACACGCTTTCCTCATCGTTATTGCACTCGCTAGCTTTTATACAACAATTACCCATGCAGAATGCTCACCACCGACATTAGAAGAGAGCGTCCTGCCGCGCGAGCAGTGCCGAGTGTTGCACTCCATTTGCGTCGACAACGAAGGCGCTCTCGTTACGTTTGACCCGGAGTTCTATAGCAGCGTGAATGGTTCCCTTGGCCTCGACGACGTTCGGTGGGTGTATTGGCGCGGTTGGCTGGGGTTTCCGTTTCCCGGTGCCTCGAGACCGTGGCCACCTTGGTGGGGTAGGCGGGGGGGGGGGGCGGCCTGGGAACGGTGAGAGGGGATGGCGAACGGCGCATCGATCACAGGCACAATCTGCAGCCATGCACTTGCTTGTGGCGTCAGTGCTAATGCTCTTTGAAGCCTCCTCTTACAAACTTGCCATGCACGCACGCTGCCCTACACCCACCGTTTCCGGACTGCAACATCCCCGTTGCTTTCGTTAGTTCCTGCTGGCGCACTCCCCTAACTGCCCGGACAAGCACCAACTCTCCGGCGCCTGCTGCTGCATTTTGCCGCCCCCCAACTACGCAGCTCATGGGGTGTTGGATGGAACATCCCTGGCAATACCAACAGCGACGCCATAGTAGGCAACCAGGTGCGTGGCAGAGCGCACAGCGGCGGACCAGCCCACTCCGACCAGCCTGCGCGCACGTGTGGCTCCCCAGGACCGCGGCCAGTGCCCCCTCCTCCTGCCCTCCTGCCCTGCCTCGTGCCTTCCCCCACCAGCCCACGACACGCATAACGCAGCCACCCCAGCAGTCCCTGGGCTGCCGCCTCCCGCCCCCTGTGTGCCCCACGCCCCCACCTGCCCCCACGCGCGTCCGGACCCCACAGGACGCCTGGACGCTGCAGCTGCGCACCGCCAGCGCCCTGGAGGCCTCGCCGCTGCTGCGCCGCCTGTACGCAGAGCTGCGGCAGCACCTGCTACAGCCGCAGCCCGGCAGCAGCAGCAGCAGTAGCAGCGGCGCCTCGGCAGTAGTAGTAGCTGCTGCTACTGCCGCGTCGGCACCCAGCAGCGCGCTGTGGACGTCCGCCTTCTCCCGCTGCACGCTGCCGGCGGTGCTTCTGGCCGATTGGTACTTCAACTACGGCGAGTTCCTGGAGGTGGCCGCCACGGCCGCCACGCACCTGTTCAAGCGTCAGGGCTTGCTGCCGGGTAGGCACCGGCTTGTTGTTACGGGGCGGGGGGCTCGGGCGTGCCAGCTATGGGGTGGGGGGGGGGGGGTAGTTTTCTCCAATTCCCAAATCGACCATTGCGGGGGAGGGCACGCGGGCGCCGGGCGGACGAACGAAAATGTGCGGGCGCGGCTGAGAGCACGTGTGCCGTCAGGTACAGGAGTGTCGCTAGCAAGCATGCGATGCGCGGCTGACCTTTGCTGCCCTGCCAAACACGCCGGCCCCCGGTGTGCACTGGGTGTGGACGCCGCGCGCACAGACCGGCACGCCACGCTGGTGCTGGCCACCCCCGCGGGGCTGGACTCGCCGCCCTTCCACCGGTCCCTGCTGGCGCACCTCACGTCCCGCCAGGTGTGTGCGTGCGTGCGTGCATGGCGCGTGTGAGCGTGTGTGCATGTGTGACGTGACTCGCTTGCAGTGTGTTGGTGGCGGCTGAGGGGCTCCGGGTGGGGTGATGAGAGCATCTCGGGGCGCTGTGGGCTGACACGAACCGGTTCCGAATCCCTGATCCCGAATCGCTGGTGGTTGCCACCGCACCACATGGTGTGGTCTTGCTTGCTTGTCGTTTTCCCTTGAGCTCTCTAACACACGGTTGCACATGCAGATCCTGACCCTGGCGGAGCTGGCGGAATGGGGCACGGCGGCGGAGATCCAAGCGGCGGAGCTGGGAGGTGCCGGCGGCACGGCGGGCGCGGCGGAGGCGGCTGGGGTGGGCCACGGCGGCGGAGGCGGCGGCTGGGCGCACCACGGCGGCTTGGGGCACGGGGGCCACCACGGCGGCGGCCATCATGGCGGCGGCCACGGCGGCGGCCACCACCCGCGTGTGGGGTGGACGGGCGAGGGCGTCGCCATGCGCTGTTTTAAAAAGGTGCGTGTGTGCGTGTGTTTGTCACTGAGTCACTGTATCTGTATGTAATTGTTAAACAAACGACCGAAGGCCGCAGGACATCAGTGAGCCTGGCACAGGGCTTGCAAATACAAAAGGCCTGCCGCACATGAGGCGCGCGCGGACCTTTACTAAGCCACTGCCGGGCGAACAAATCCACTGCGTTCCACTGCGGCTGCTGATGTGCGCAGGTGGTGGTGTGCAAGCTGATTGGCTCGCCCATGCCCGCGCTCGAGACGGCGGCCGCGGTGGTGCAGCACTTGGAGGCCACACACGGCCTTGCTGAGGACCCCTTGGGTTTCTACCCCCGCAAGACGGCTGTAGCAGCAGGAGCGGCAGCAGCAACAGAAGGTGGCGGCGGGGCGGCGCAAGCAGCAGCAGCAGGGGCGGAGCCGCAGCAGCAGCAGCAGCCGCCCACGCTGCATGAGGACACCACGCTGCGTGTGGTGCTGGAGGCGCGGACGGGCCCGACGCGCAACACCCGCAACCTGCACCAGCTCATAGAGGCGTGCGACAAGTGGGGCGCGGACTTCAAGGGTGAATGGGGGTTGTGTCGTGCGGAATCCTTCGCGTCTCATGCGCCGCAGTTTGGGATAGACAGTTTGGGCGCATTAGCGGGGGTTGCGGGGCGGCAGGGCTGGCCCCTACACACCCCCACCGACCCAACCCACTGCATTATTACCGCGCTGCCGCGCCTCACCCGCGCTGCCGCCGCTGCCCACTTCTGCGCCCCCGCCCGCAGCCGGCCCCTTCAACCGCATCGCCTGCCGCGCGCTGTCCACGGCGGACACGCCCGACCTGCACGGCGGCGCGCGCTTCCGCCACACCCTGGCGGTGGTGCGGTCGGCGCACGTGCTTGTGGCGCTGCACGGCGCTGGCGCCGCCAACGCGCTGTTCCTGCGGACCGACGGCGGCGGCGGCGGAGGCGGCGTGGCGGGCAGCAAACGGGCGGCCACGGCGCTGCTGGAGGTGGGGTGCGGTCCGAGTGTACGTGCGGGCGGGGCGAGGGTCCGTGCGGGCATGGGTGGGTCGTGGAGTCAGTGGAGCGTGGGCGTGGGTGGGCGTGGCTGGAGTTCGTCGCAGAACTGTGTGTGTGGGGCCCGGCGTTTGACTATGAACGGACTTGCTTGCCTGCCGCCTCTGGCCGGTGGCTTGCCTGAGGGCCGTGCGGTCGTCCACACCTGCCACTGCGCGCACATGTGTGGCACGCCCACCCCTTTTCCCCCACTGTGCTCTCCAACACGTGACGCGACAGGTGCGCCCGTGCGGCTTCGGCTCGCGCTTCGTGTGGTGGGCGGACGTGCACATGGCCGCCCAGCTGCCCCGCTCCGGCGACGCGGTGAGCGCGGCCCCCCAGCCGGCCAATTCCACTTGAGGGCCGCGCCCCCAGCATGTGTGGTGGAGGAATGCGACTTGCCGGTGGCGCACCGGCATGCATGTGTGCATGCTCGGCGCAGGGAATGCCCTTATACGTAATAGCCCGAGTACCAGCGGCCCCACACAGTCCCTCCCTCCTCACACATCGTCCAAATGCACGGCTGCCCCCCGCATGTACGGCCGTCCCCCTCCCCGTCCGCCCCCCCCCTAACAGGTCCACTTCCACGCCCTCAACCTGGAGGACCCGGCGCAGTGCTCGCCCGCGGATTGGATGCTTGCGATCAAGGTGCGCGCGTGTGTGCTCGTTTGCACGTGTGTGCTTGTTTGTACGTGTGTGCGCGTATGTAGAGAGGAGGATCTGGGAGTTGGGAGTTGGGAGCTGGGTGTTTGTTTTGGGGGCGGGGAAGCCTACGTGCAGTGTGGGCGCGAGTGGGCGCGTCGATGCGTTTTGCAAGGTGTACGTTGCTGACGCGCTGTCCTTGAGGCGCCCAACCTCCGGCGAGGCCGGCGCGACGGGGTGACGCAGCGCCACCAGTTGCATGGACCCCGCGGTTCCCGCCCTGCTGCGTCATCTGCATGCCTGACCCCACCCTGCTGGTCGCCCGCAATCCCCCTGTCCTGCTGCCGGCAGGCCCCGGGGCTGGGCACGCCCAACACGCGGCACGGCATCGGCCACGCCATGCGGGACCAGCACGTGACGCTACAGCCGGAGGTGCTGCGCGCGATGCTGGAGCACGTGGCGTCGCTGCTGCGGGACCCCGAGGGCTACAGACGGTGCGGGCGCGTGGGGAGTTGGCGGGAGGGGCGGCGCGGCGCTGCTGTGCATGTGTACCGTTGATGTGTATGTGTGAATGTGCGTGTACACGGAAGCCAGGCCAGCGTGGGGGCACATGCGAATGGAATGGGCGCATTGGGGAGGCAGCGAACGGCTGGGAGATGCACGGGCACCCGGCCTTTGCGCACGTGTGTAGCCACGCCACGCCTTTGACAGCCGTTCTCCCTGCCCTGCGAATGCCAACTCGCAAAACACACCCTGCCATGCCACAGGGCCCGTGAGGAAGGTAAGCTGCACGGCTACGCAACGCCCACGCCCGGCACCGAGGCGGTGGAGCTGGAGAAAGCGGCGGTGGGCGACGTGGAGGTGCCGGCGCCGGCGCACGGCGCGCACGGGGGCGTGGTGCTGGGCCCGCCCGGCCTGGCCCCTGCCAACATGACGGCACACCTGGCGGGCTCGCCGCAGTGGCTGCTGCAGCCGCGCAGCGGGCGGTGATGGGGCGTTTGGGGGCGACGGGGCGCTTGCCGTGTGTGCGTGGGCGCGTGGTGGCGAAGGCGCTGGGGCCATCCTGCAGGAGGAGGTGCGGCGTGGAGGGCAGAGCAGGGCAGGGGCGCCCTGGGAATGTGTGTGAACCTGGTGCGATAAATTATGGCGTGAGCCGCTTTAAACCTCGATTGACGCGCCGTCAGGCACGCCGGGGACTCGGATTAGTTCAGCGGGGTAACTGGTAATTACCGGCATGCACGGTTGATGCGGCAGGACCATGCGCCGGAAGGCAGGCATCCATAGTCAATTGTAAGCATCTGTGCAATACGTGCACAAAGCTGCAGGCCCATATAGCGAGGCCGGTAGCTCGAGAGCCGCGATAATTTGTTAACGCAGTCTCTATTGCTTTCTTCTCAGACTAGTTGCCAATTTACGGAGTTTGACATCTATCTCTAAACAATCAATCAATTTGAGTACAAGGAACACGGCCGAAAATGGCGCAGTCGGCTGTACCCGCGCCGGACCTGGATGCGCTGCTGATGGCGTGCTTGTCTAACAACACAGAGGTAGGCCACGGTGGCAATACCAAGTCGCATTTTTTTGTCACGAGGGTGCGATGGGGTCGGCGGCGGTCGCTCGCCCGTTCGGCTCGAGCGCTGTTGACGCATCCCAGCTGGTGCAAATTATTGGTGGAAAAGGAAGAATCAAAGGGGGAGCTCGGGTTTTACCATGCTCGGGGGCGGTCCGTGGCACTTTGGTGATGTTGGTGTGGTACCCTGGCACGCGCGCACCCGATGTCCGGTGCGGTATTCACACCACCCCTGCCATTCTCCGAGCTCGGCATCCACCCCGTGACGTACTATCTTGTGCTTTGGGCCAGGCCCCGGGCTGGTTCATGCCATCCCACGATCCGGTCTGGGTGTGGAACGTGCTACTGCCCGGGCCCCTTTCCGCGACCCCATCCCCACCACCCACCACCCCCAACCCCGCCCGCACCCTCACCCCAACCCCGCCCCACCGCACTGCACCAGGCCATCAAGGCCGCCGAGGCCGCGCTGAAGAAGCTGACTGGGTCTCCCGGCCTCATGCCCGACCTGCTCACACGCGCCGCCGGCCACCCCTCGCCCGAGGTAGGCGTGAATGTGTGTGCGTGTGCGTGCCTGGCTGCCTGCGTGTGCCGGCACGCATCGGCGCAGCCGTGGGGAGGTCTTGCCAGCAGTGGGTTGCTACAGGCTGCAGTGGGATTAATTATTGCTGGCTGTCGCTGGCGGTTGCTGCTGCGGGAGGGAAGAGGGCGAGCTCCCGCTAGCGCAGCTATGCTCCGCACTTCCTGCGCCTCCTAAACGCACACACCCCAGCCCAACCCGCACCGCACCACACCACATCACACGGACGCACACCACATAGCCTGGGTGCTCGCCCCTCGCCCCTCCCGCCCCTCGGCCCTCGCGCCCCGCAGGTGCGGCAGCTGGCGGCGGTGCTCCTGCGCAAGGCGGTGACAAAGCACTGGACCAAGCTGGCCGTGGCGGTAAGCCGCGGGGGGAGGGCAGGGGAAGGCAGGGGCAGGCAGCACGCGCGGGGGGAGGTGGGTTGCTAAGATACGGGGAACGGACTCACCAGTCCCATACGCGCCTCGTTATCCTTTTCACCACGCCCAAGCTCACGCCCACACACGCCCGCACACGCGCCCACACGCGCCCACACGCGCCCACACACGCCCACACGCTCGCGGCTCCCGCCCCCCACAGGACCGCGCGCACGTGCAGGCGGTGCTGCTGGAGCGGCTGGTGGCGGAGCCCACCCACCCCGTGCGCAAGAGCCTGGGCCACCTGGTGGGAGTGGTGGCGCGGCACGCCGTGCCGCGCGCCGAGTGGCCAGGGCTGCTGGAGTTCCTGGGCCGCTGCGCCGCCAGCGCCGAGGCGGGGCACCGCGAGGTGGCGCTCAGCCTGCTGGGCAGCCTGGCGGAGCACGTGGGTGCGTGCCGGCGGCGGCGTGGCGTGGCGTGGTGTGGGGGGTGGGTGGAGGCGGAGGGCGGAGGGTGCGTGGGAAGGGTTGTGAATACCAGGTGTTGCGTGGGGATGGGCTGGGTTGGATGAGCGGCAACGGTAAAGTGGGGTAGGCGAGGTAGGTGAAGGGACGAAGGGACGGCGCACGCGCGGAGGCGTGCTGGAACTTTGAAGCTGCGGCGCGTGCCATGTTGCTGCCGCCTGTTGAACACTGGCCGCGGCTGGCCAGGTCTGGCATGGTGCTCCGCGCAGCGCACATTGCGCTCCCTCCCGCCTGTTCGTCTCCCTCCACCCATCCAAGCCCAACCCAATCCGCCCACCCCACCCCCCGCCCCCCAACCGGCACGCAGGCGAGCACCTGGCCCCCCACGTGGCCTCGCTGCAGGCGGTGGTGGGGTCCGGCCTGCGCGACCCCTCACCAGACGTGGTGCGCGCCGCGGTGCGCTGTCTGGAGCCGCTGGCGGCGCTGGTGGCGGCCGGGCCGGCGGCGGGCGTGGAGACGTTCCACGGCCTGGTGGCGGCGCTGATGGAGGTGGGGGGGGGGGGGGAGGGGGAGGGGCTTTGATGTGGGTTGTGAACCCAAGTTCGAGCTACCGTGTCAAAGCCTCACGCCGACGCACTCGCACCCGCCCGTGCACGCGCACACATGGCTGCATTCTGCCTTGTGGTCTCTAACACACACCCTCACCACGCCCACACGCTCCCCCGCTCCCCCGCCCACCTTCACACCACGCACCCGCGCAGGTGGCCGCCGCCGCGCACGCCGCCTCGCCGCAGGACGATGAGACGCTGGTGGCGGCGCTGCAGCTGTTCGTGGAGCTGTGCGAGGCGTCGGCGCCGCTGCTGGGCAAGCACCTGCCGGCGGTGGTGACGCTGGCCATGCGGGTGGGCACCGACCCCAACACCGAGCTCAGCACGCGGGAGGCGGCGCTGGAGGTGGGGGCTGTGCGTGTGTGTGTATGTGTGTGTGTGTGGAGTGGAGGCGCGGAGGGAGGGCGCGGGGAGGGAGGGGGCGGGGAAGCAAGTGGGGTTTCTTGGGGAGGCGGGTAGGCGGGCGGGGTGGGTGGGGATTGTGGGCGTGGCGGTGCTGGGGACGTGCGCGAGAAAGGTTTCCTGGCATGGGGGGCGGGGGCACTGCGTGTGCGTGTCCAGCGGACTTGCCTTCGCTGTGCCGTCCGCCCGGGCACGTGCGGTGGCGTGCGTGTTCGTGCTCGCCGATGCGATCATCTGTTCAATACACCAACTGCCGCTTCTCCCCTCCTGCCTTTCCGCCCGCCGCGCGCGCTGCCAACCCCAGGTGGTGCACTGGATTGCGCGGTGAGTGATGCGTGCGCGCGTGCGTGTGGTCTACCCGCTGTATCGATCTTCCAATCATCCTTGCAACCCCCCGCCCCGTTCCACCCTTCTTCCATTATCCTTCCACCCACCCTCCACCCATCTGCACCTTTCGCCCCCCACCGCCCTACCTTTCACCCAACCGCACCACCACAACCACAACCACAACCACAACCACAACCACAACCACAACCACCACCACCACCACCACCACCACCACCACCACCACCACCACCACGCGCAGCTTCAAGCCCAAGCAGCTGGGCCGCAACAAGGAGCTGGTGCGGCAGGTGGTGACCGCGCTGTGCGCCATGGCCGCGCAGCCGTCGCCGCCGGACCTGGACCCCGAGGATGACGGCGTGCTGCCGCCCAGCAAGATGGCCACGCAGGTGTGTGGGGATTGTGAATACCATCCCAAGCTAAACCAAGCTGAACTAGACAAGGGACTGGGGACTGGGGACTGGGGACTGGGGACTGGGGGAGGGGGCGGCGTGAGGTAGTTCATTCCAGAGTCCAAAGGCGGGGGCCGAGGTGGGGAAGGGGGCGTGATGGGGATCCACGTGTCTTGTTGTTGCCTGTGTTAGGCAAAAGGGAAAACGACAAGCCCTGTGTGGCTTTTGCCCGTGTGTGCGTGCCTGCCAGCTGGCAGCGGCATTTAGAATGTGTGTGTGCTGAGCGCGGGGCGATGTCGGGACGGAGCGCCGTGCGCCCGCCGTGCGTGCACACCTGCGCCCATACGTTCCCATCCCTTCCCGTCACCATCCCCTCCCCCACCTCCCTCTGCTGCCTGGCTCAGGCACTGGACGCGGTGGCGCTGCACGTGCCGCCCGCCGCCGTGTTCCCCGCCGTCATGGCCTTTGCGCGCGAGGCGCTGGCGGCGCCGCAGCCCGGCGCGCGCGACGCGGGGCTGACCTGTCTGGCGGTCATCTTCGAGGGCTGCCGCGAGCCGCTGAGGAAGAGGCTCAAGGTGGGGGCTTTGCGCGCGCGCGTGTGTTCGTGGGTGTTCGTGCAATCGTGCGCGTGTTCGTGTTCGTGTGTGGGGGTGTGGGGTGGCTACGAGCGTCAGTCGGGGTGGGTTGGGGTGGGGAGGGGAGGAGGGGTTAGGGGAAATGGGACGCTCCGTCCCCGCCGTATGCCGCCCACCACACATCCTCCTCCACACCCACAACCACACCCATACCCGCACCACACCCACACACCCATGCACACACACACCCATGCCCACACACGCACACACACCCGCGGACAGGACGTGGTGCCGCTGCTGCTGGCGGGCCTGCGCGACGGCGAGCCCAGCGTGCGCGGCGCCGCGGCCTTCGCGCTGGGCATGGCGGCGGAGTTCCTACAGCCCGAGATCGTGGAGCACTACAAGGAGGTGCGGGCGGGCGGTGCGGGCTGGGCGCGTGGTTGGATGCGTGTGGACGCGTGTGGGTGTGAACCAAACCTAATGAGGGGGTGTATACGGTACCAGCCCAGGTCCCAGTGGGCACATGGCCGTCCATGCGAAGGGGTGGTGGGGGAGCGGGGCGCGAGGGCAGGGGGTTCCGCATGTGCTTCTGGGGCCGTGACCAACCGCCACAACCGCCTCAACACCTCCACAACCACCTCCACGCCCGCCGGATTCCCCACACGCACACGCGCCCACGGCCCCAGGTCCTGCCGCTGCTGTTCCCGCTGATGAGCGAGGGCAACGCGGACGTGTGTGAGCGCACCTGCTACGCGCTGGACACCTTCTGCGAGGCGCTAGAGGTGGGTGGGCGTGTGGGGGTGTGGGCGTGTGGCGGGGGGCTGGGTGCCAAGGCTCGTGGCAGCCCGTGACAACGATTCCATTGGCCCATCTGCATCGTTTCGCCCGCCCGCCCACCGACCCACCCACCCACCCACCCACTTCTACGTACCATCTTTGCAACCCACCACCACCACCACCACCGCCTGCCACCCCCACCCACTAACCACCACCCACCCACGCGCCGCAGGGTCCCGAGATCGTGCCCTACCTGCAGCAGCTGGTGGGCGGCCTGGGCGCCGTCATCGGCTGCACCGGGCCGGCGGTGCAGGAGCTGGCGCTGTCGGCGCTGGCGTCCGTGGTGGCGGCGGCGGGCAAGGAGTTCGAGCCCTACCTGGGTGCGTGCCGGGGGGTGGGTTGGGTTGGGTGGGGTGTGTGCGTGCGTGTGTGTGCGTGTGCGTGCGTGTGCGCGTGCGTGTGTGCGTGCGGGTTTGAGGGAAGTGGGGAGAGGGGAGGCGTGCGGACGGCCATCCGTCCTGGCGACCCTGGCGCCTGGGGCCTCTACTGCAAGGACTGCAGTCAAGTCCAGCCCACTCCGGCACCGCTGACCGCAATCCCACACACCGCGCCACACCCCTGCTGCCGACCCTGCTACGCTCCTCTTACCATCCTTGCAAACCAGCCCACCCACGCCACCCCAGTCCCTTCCTCCCGCTCGCAACCTCCTCCCACCCTCCCCCAGGTTTCCACCCACCCACTCACCGACCCACCCATCCACACACCCGCCCTCCCACCCACACACACACACAGGCTCGGTGCTGCCGGCGCTGCACCACTTCATGTCCGCCACTGCGCCGGCGCTGGTGCCCTGCCGCTGCCGCGCCACCGAGACGGCGGGGCTGCTGTTCGAGGCGCTGGGCGGCGCGGGCGGCAACGCCGAGCTGCGCGCGCTGGCGGGGCCGCTCATAGAGCTGGGGCTGCAGGTGGGGCGGAGGGATCGGGTGGGGTCACTGGGGTGTGGGCTGGGGTGGGTCCCAGGCACCGTGGGCTGGGATGTGTGTTCCTAGCCCCATTGTTACACAAACGCACACGGACATATCACGCGCGCGTTCCCTCTTTCGCGTGCGTTTTCTAGCAAACGCACACACGCACACACATCCTCCTCCCTCCCCCCACCCTCCACAGGGCTTCAAGCTGGACAGCAGCGAGCTGCGCGAGTACGGCCACGGCCTGTTCAGCTGCATCTCCAAGAGCCTGGCGGGCGACTTTGCGCCCTACCTGCCGCACTGCGTGCCGCTGGCGCTCGAGTCCATCGCGCAGGTGGGGGAGGGCGTGAGCGTATGGGTGGGCGTGTGTGCTAGAGTGAGTGTGGTGCGCGTGTGGACTGCGAGCATGTATGCGTGTGTGTGCGTGTGCGTGTGCGTGTGCGTGCGAGCGTATGGATTAGAAGACACAAAGGAACACACCACAAAGACTGTGTGTGGGGGGGGCGGAGCGTATGGGGGCGTGCGGGATGGGGGCGTGCGGGATGGGGGCGTGCAGGATGGGGGCGTGCGGGATGGGGGCGTGCAGGATGGGGGCGTGCAGGATGGGGGCGTGCGGGATGGGGGCGTGCAGGATGGGGGCGTGCGGGATGGAGTTGCAAGGATGGGTGGACGATGTGGGTGGCGGGTCGAGAACGAGGTGGGTAGAAGAGGAGAGGGCGTGTGGATGGGTGCTGCTGGGGGTGCTGACGCCACCCCCGCGCACTGCCCGCAGGACGATGGCGTGTTTGGGGATGATGACGATGACGAGGACGAGGATGATGATGACGAGGAGGAGGAGGACGATGACAACCGGCGGGCGCAGCAGCTGAGCATTCGCACAGGTGCGTCTGGCGGCCGCGTGTGTCCGCGCGCCGCTGCAGCTACGTGTCGCAAATGCATGCGGGTGCGTTTGTGCGTTAGAGAGCACCAGGGATGTGTGTGTAGACAATCGTCCCCAGGGACCACCCGTGCATCCCCGTGACCAAACCACCCAAACCCCACCCACCATCACCCACCCCACACCACTCCGCCAGGTGTGCTGGACGAGAAGTGCGCCGCCACCAGCGCGCTGGGTCTGTTCGCGGCGGCCTGCCCCGCGGCCTTCATGCCGTTCATGGAGCCCACCCTGGCCGCCTTCACCAAGCAGCCGGGCGGCATGTGCAGGTAGCGTGCGAGCGCGTGTGTTTCTGTGGTATGGTGTACGAATGCGACATTAGCCCGACCAAGCAAGGGTGCCCCGCACCCAGGTCAAGAGGGACCATGTCCGGCCCGAAGGGAAGCCGCCTGGCTTTGCTCTACGCGTGGTGCCACTGGACACCGGCCAGTTCATCAGCCACAGTTCATGCATGGAACGATTAAACCCAGCCCAACGTCCGCTAGCCTTCCGGTACTGTCTTCTCCAATCATCCTTGCAACCGCCCACCCCGCCTGTACAGGTACTTCCACGAGGAGGTGCGCGTGCAGGCGGCCGAGGCGCTGGCCCGCCTGGCGGCCGCCGTGTACGCCGCCTGCCCGCCGCCGCCGGGCGCGTCGGGCGCCGCGGCCGTGACGCCGCAAGTGCGCGCGGTGCTGGACGTGGCGGGCAAGGTGGGTTTGGTGGGTGGGCGGGTGGGCGGGTGCGTGTGGATGGTTGGGTGGGTGGTTGGGGTGGGGGGCATCAGGCTTACTGTTCTGCACAGCCCCCTCCGCGCCAGCGCGGCGTTTTCCCGTGCCCGCCACGCACGCATCTGCACCCACCCATATTTCATATTCCTGGAAAACCTATCCGCTGCCGCCGCTGCATCTGCTGCTGCATTAAATGCAACTCCGTCTGCTGCCGCTACCGCCGCTGCTGCCCCTGCTGGTGTGTGCGCATCACAGGAGCTGCAGCGGGCGCTGGAGGACTCGGACGCGGCGGTGGTGGCCACGGCGCTGCAGGGGCTAACGGCGCTGCTGCGGCAGCTGGGGCCGGAGGCTCTGGGTGGGGAGCTGCTGGGCGCGCTGTCGGGCACCGTCACGGCGGTGTTCAAGGGCGACGCGCCGTGCCAGGTGGGGCGGGGGATTGTAGCGGTGGAGGTGGTGGCGGTGGGATGGGGGCAGCTGTCCAGATTAACGATGTTCGGCGAATTGGGGTTGCCGGGGAAACAGGTGGGGCAGGCGGCCTTGGGCGTGGTCAAGCCGGCGAGGACATGGGAGTGCACCTGCTCGTCCGGTCTGTTCTGGTCTGCAGTGCCTGCTGACCATATCTCCAACCATCCTTGCAACCCGCGCGCCGCCCCCCGCCCGCCCCCACCCCCGATTAGTTAGGCTGGTCAGGTTGGTTTAGCTTGGGCTGGTGTTCACAAACACCCCGCACCTCGCCCCCCACCCCGCCCGCCCCCAGGCCTACCTGGACGACGAGGACGACGACGACGGCGACGACGACGAGGAGGGCGGTGGCGGCGCGGCGGCGGAGGAGGAGCTGTTCACGGCGGCGGTGGACTGCATGCCCGCCTTCGCGGCGGCGGGCGGCGCGGACGCCTACGCGCCCGTGTTCGCCTCGCAGCACCTGCCCGCCATCATCGCGCGGCTGCGGCTGCCGCACCAGCCGCCGGACCTGCGCGGCGTGCTGGTGGGCGGCATCGCGGAGGCGGCCGAGGTGCTGCAGGTGGGCGTGTGTGTGTGGAGTTGTGGGGCCGGGGGGGCGGGGGTTGAATGTGTGTGCCAGCCCAAGTTCAACCAAAGGGTTGGCGGGGAGGGAGGCAGGGGGAGGGAGGTGGGTGGGTGGGTGGGTGGGGGGATTGTAAACACCTGCCCAATCTAAACCCAAGCGAAACTAGACAAGGGACAGGCAGGTGCAGTTTGCGACAATACAGGGTAACGGTATACTCTTGCGTTTCGGGTCGAAGAGCGTAGACAGGCGAGGTCGGCGCGCCGTCGACGAAATGCCACCCAGGCTCGGCTCGCGCACAGCAGAAACAAACACGCAAACACGCAAATGCAAAACACACGACTTACCTGGCGACCAGGAAGATGACCCCGGCGCCGGGCAGCAAGCGCCGGGCCAGAAGAGCGACATGCGGTTAAGGGGAAAGGCGAGGTTCGGAAGGGCGGGGCACAGTGAAGGGGCCGAGGCGCATCGGCAGGTAGGAAAGGGAATGTACAGCACAAAGTATATCACGCACGAGCCTGGGTGGCAAAAGAGAAAGGTGGGGGCGTCAGAGCGGGTTAAGAGGCAGGCGCCGACGGCATGGGGGCGGTTAGTGGCGACAGGATGCGGCAGGCAGCGTGCGGGCCGCGGGGGGGCGGGAGGGGAGGAGGAGGAAGGCCGCGTTGCGAAATCTGCGTGGGTTGCGTGTTTTGTGTCGTTTTCCCTTGTGCTTTCTAATACGCACACACGCACGCCACCATCACCCCACGCAGGCGCGCCTCACACCGCACCTGGGCGACCTGCTGCCGCTGCTGCTGCGCGAGCTGCGCTGCTCCGAGCCCATCAACCGCCAGAACGCCGCCTTCTGCGCCGGCGTGCTGGCGGCGGGCTGCGGCGGCGCCGCGATGGGGCCGCACCTGGCCAAGCTGCTGCAGGTGGGTGCGCGGGCAATGCGAGGGTGCGGCCGGCAGGACTGGGAAAGCAAGGGCGCGGGTGTGTTTGCGCGCCGATGGGCCCCGCCCGTGTGACAGGCGTGTGCCCCTCCTTGCTTCCTTTCTAAACCATCCACGCAAGCCTACCTCCCTCCACCCCCCGTCAACACCGTCTCGTGGACGGCTATTCCCCTCTCCCTTCTCGCCCCCCGCCTCCCCCACCATCATCTCGTCTAAATCAATCATGCATGGAACCCCACTCCCACCGCCCGCGTCCCCCATCTCACCCACCTCCGCCCACCTCCGCCCACCGCCGCCCTCCTCCGCCCACCGCCGCCCTCCTCCGCCCCCAGGCGCTGCACCCGCTGTTCGCCGCCACCGAGAACGACGGCGTGCGCGACAACGCGCTGGGCTGCGTGGCGCGGCTGCTGTCCGCCGCCGCCGACCCCGCCGCGCCGCCGCCCGCGGGCCCCAGCGCCGCCGCCGCGGGGCTGCTGCCGCTGGAGGCGGTGCTGCCCGTGTTCCTGGGCGCGCTGCCGCTGCGGGAGGACCTGTCGGAGGCGGGCGCGGTGTACAGCTCGCTGTGCGGCCTCATGACCGGTGCGTGCGTGCGTGCGTGTCCCGGGGGCAGGCGCATCGGGGGCTGCGGGCTGCGGGCTGCGGGCTGCGGGCTGCGGGCTGCGGGCTGCGGGCTGCGGGCTGTGGGGGAGTCCAGATCTAAACACGCTCCTCCATAACGCACCTGACACCAATACCGCCGGCCCGCCAAACCCTGGTTCACCCCGCAGGCGACCAGGCGCAGCGGATAGCGCCGCTAGTGCCGCAGATTGTGACCGCCTTTGGCGCGGCGGCGGTGCAGCAGCCGCCGCTGCCGGCGGCGGTGGTGGGTCAGGTGGCGACCACCCTGGCGGCGGTGGCGGCGGCGTACCCCGGACCCATGGGACCCCTGGTGGCGGCGCTACCAGACGACCAGAAAGCGGCGCTGGCGGCTGCGGCGGCGGCGGCGGCGGCGGCGGCGGCGGGGGCGGCGCCTTCCTAGGCAGTGTGAGGGCACAGGCCGGGAGTGTGGGGGGCGGAGTAGCGTGTGTGTGTGTGGAGGGGCGGGAGATAGGTTGGGTAAGCACGTGCGGAATGGCGTGTTGCGTAGTGATGTAGTGATGCATCCATCCGGATGCCACGTGTGCTGCGGGTGATCGGCGCTAGATAGGCAACCGAGGGCGCGCGAGTAACCTGAGCGAGTGTGTGCGTGCGCAATGCACGACAATTACACGGCGTGCTCTGAAGCAGGGCGGCGTCGGCGACGTGTCAGCAGGCAATCAATACAGCGGGTGGAAGATTCCCGCACGTCGGGGGTGTGGCTTGGAATTGCTGGCAGGATGAGACTATTACGAGGTAAAGCGTGGCCAGTCATTGCGGCAACCGGCGGCAGTCATGACGCTGCGACGGCGGGAGGACGGGGTCAGACTGCGGGCTGAGTAGTTGCTTTTTTGCTGCGGCGGCCTCTACGAACGATGTACGTGTCGAAGCGTGGGCGCTAACTGATTCAAAGCATTTGAGGCAGGGGCAAGTTGAGACAGCAAGAGCTTGCTGCTTGCAGCGGGCATGCCAACTTGTCATCAGGTGCGTGGAGCCCCCACCCCTGCATCCGCCACCACCGATACGCACGTATGCAACCGCGCGCCGCGCACCCGGTCAACCGCATGTACGGCTGTGCGCATGGCATAAAATCACGAATGGTCCCAACGCACACGATGCCACAGCAAAATTACACATGGATGCTACATGAAAACTAACCTGCTGGCTTCGCCCGTCCGCATTAACGTTGTCCGGCGACACTCCGCCACTTTAGCCCGCCTCACTTCACCATTCGTTGTCAAAACCTCTCTTGAGTCTACCTAGTTGCTTGCCCGCCACCGCCAGCCCCCATCAGCCGTACGCCCCACGCATGAGTGCCGCCAGGCGGTTGGCCACCGGGTGGTGGTACTCGGCAGTAGCAGTAGCAGTAGCAGTAGCAGTAGCAGCAGTCCCTGCTACAGCCCCGGCTGCTGTGGGCCTTCCGGCAACATAGCCGCCTGCGCCTCCGCCCAGCAGCGCGCCGGCCTGCAAGCAGGAGGGCAGGGCAGCAGCGGCATGCAGGCCTGAGTCCGTGGCGGGGCCAGCAGCGTCAACACAGGGGGCACACCTGCCCAGTCCAGCCCACAGCCCAAAGCCCACAGCCGACGGCCCGCCAGCCCACAGCCCACGGCCCGCCAGCCCACAGCGCACAGACATGCGCCGCAATGCCGGCACGCACGCACCCACCTTGTGCTGCTGCTGCAGCAGCACCAGCTCTTTGACCAGCTCGCTGGCCGCCGGCCGCCGCGCCGGCACCGCGTCCCAGCACTGCGCCAGCAGCGACCGCAGCGGCGGCGGGCAGCGGCCCGGCGGCAGCGCGTCCAGCGACGGCCGCTCACCGCGCAGGCCCACCGCGCACGCAATCTGAGGCGGCAGCATCAGCAGCAACAGGCAGCCGCATTTAAGATCGGTTCGGCCCTCAGCTGGAGTGGCGCCCACCTTCAGCGAATGATAACCAAACAATCTCTGACACGCGCTCTGCCCACGCCATGGACGGGTGGCTCCTGCAGTCCTGCGCACCTGCACCATGGTGGCGTCCGCCCAGGGCCGCTGCCCCGCCAGCATCTCCCACACGCACACCGCCAGCGCGTACACGTCCACGTGGTGCGTCACCACGCCGTGTGTGGTGGTCAGCAGCTCAGGGGCCATGTAGGCGGCCTGGCGGTCCGGATTGGAGAAGGGATTCGGGACGCAGCAGGCTGTTTGCTTATGCATGTCGCTCGGACGCTCATGTCGTTATGAATGATGACGCCGTGCGGAGGTTGAGTACCCCAGTGTCCACCACTCTTTCTTCCGGCCCCGCGCCCGGTCACTCACGGTGCCGACGTCTGCGTTCTTGGTGATGAGCACCGTCTCCTGCAGCCTTGACAGCCCGAAGTCCTGCGGGGGCGGGATAAACACCATGTGTGTGTGTGTGTGTGTGTGTGTGTGTGTGTGTGTGTGTGTGTGTGTAAACACCAGCCCAATCTAAACCAAACTAAGCTAAGTGACAGGCTGGTGCAGGTGGTGGGAAGGGGGTGAATACCATCCCAAGCTAAATCCAACCAAACCAAACCAATGCGTGTGCGGGGGGTTCGCAATGATGGTATGTGGAAGTGTAGCAGCAGGGGGGGGGGTGAAAGAGGCTTAATATGCGGCACTGTGTATGTGTTGAGGTAAATAGCAATTCCCTGGCCGCCCGGATCCCGCCGCTGGTCGGCCCTGGTCGCCCCACGCGTCCTGCCGCCGCCGCAGCCACGCCAGCCCGCTCACCGCCAGCTTGACGGTGGGCGTGGCGCTGTCGGCGTTTGAGATGAGGATGTTGCTGGGCTTGATGTCCCTGCATGCAACAGGCAGGCAGGAATAGTGAGGACGGCAACACCGCGCGTTTCAGACCGCGCGTTTCAGACCGCGCCGCGTTGCTGCTTCTCAGACCCCCGCTGCGATTGTGTGCAGTGCATTTCACGCACGCACGTACCTGTGCACGATGGTGGGGTGCAGGTAGTCGAGCGCATGCGCCACCTGCAGCGCCACGTGCAGAACCGTCTCGTACGACAGCAGCGGCGCCGCCAAACTGGCTCGCGCTGCTGGGGGCGGGGCCGCTGCATATCCGCCACGCGCGCCGCCAGCACTTGCGGCTGCGCTACAGCTGCTGGTGCCGCCGCTTCGCGTGCCAGTACCGGCAGTGTCTGTCTCCGCGCCCGTGTGCTTGCCCATGTGCGTGTCAGCAGGCGGCGGGTGCCCAGGCGGTGGGTGCAGCAGCGCCTCCAGGCTGGTATCCATCAGCTCGAGCACCAGCGCCAGCTGCGGCGGACTGCATGCATGCGTGGGTGTTTGAGGGGTGGGGACGGGGTGGGACGGCAGGACAGCACCAGGGGTTCAGCGTGTGCATGTGACACAACAGCATACGCAGCCTCTGCACGTGCCCGCCCACGGCATGAGTTCAACTCACGTGGCGCAGGCCGCCAGCAGCTGGACGATGTTGGGGTGGCGCATCCTGGCCAGCACCTCCAGCTCCTGAGGGCCGAGGCGGAGCAGGGGGCGGCAGCAGGGGGCGGCAGCAGGGGGCGGCAGCAGGGGGCGGCAGCAGCAGTATCATGGTGGGGGCGCGCGCAACGAGACACCGTGCACTTCATATACACACGGGCGGTGGGCGGTATTATTACTTGTTGTTGCCTGGTGGCGCGCGGGGGCGAGCGAGTGCTTCGTGGGACAGGAAAGGCTGGGACAGTCCCAAGGGAAAAGTGGGCTGAGTCCACATCACATCGTCTGCTGCCACCCCCATCACGGCACCCCATCCCACCACGCTGCGCCGACGCAGAACGCTCACACATGCACACCATCACCTGCAGCTATCACCCACCCACCCACCTGCAGGAACGCCTGTTTAGCCGCCGTGCCAATTGCGTCCGCTGGCTGCCCCGCCGCCACACTATCCGCCGGCCTGCCGGCGCACGTCAGCGCCAGCGGCGCGCCACCGACGCGCTCCTTGTGCGCCGCCGCCGCCGCCCCTGCTGATGCTGCAGCTGCAGCAGTCGGCTCTGCGATGACCCCGTCGCCATTCAAAGCAGCAGCGTTTGCAAATGATGCTGGGAGGTGGCTGGGGATGCTGGGGATGCGGCCGCGTGCCGCCTCACCAGCCGCCGCGTCCCACCTCTCGCCCAGCAGCTGCAGGGCCGGCGGGGCCCGCGGCTTGCAAGGTACGGGCCGCGGAGCATCGTGCACCGCGCATCCCACAAACGGCGGATGCGCGCGCACCGCTGCCACTGCCGCGGTGGGACCCGCTGCTGCTACTGCTGCACCCCGCACTCCCAGCAGCAGAGGAGGCGCTGCAGCATGCAGCAGCAGCGGGGCGGCGGCGCCGCCACCGCCCGGCGCAGCAGTGTCAGCAAAGGGCGGCGCATCGGCTGCCGCCGGCAGCATGCCTAGCACCCCGGCTGATGAACCGCCATCCCAGCCTCCTTCCGTTCCGCCCGGGCTCAGCAGGTGGACAACTCGAAAATGCACCGCGGCTGGCGAAGCGCCGCCGCCCGCCGCGCCGCGCACTTGTGCCACTTGGGGCCCGTGCTCCTCATCCTGCTCCCGCCGCTGCTGCCCCAGCGGAAGCAGGAGCGGCTGCGGGCCGGCGGCCGCGCTCCTGCTGTTGGCGACGTCGCCAATGCTGCTGGCGGCAGCGGGCGGGAGGGAGTCGATCGTGACCGAGCTCAGGACCAGGCTGCCCGCCGCCGCACCATGATGACGTGCGCCGCCACAGAAGCGGTTCGCCCAGTAGAAATCCCCAAGCGCCACGGGCACTGCGCTGCCGTACGCCGCAGCAGCGCCCGCCGCCGCGTGCTGCATTCGGGGCGGCTGCTGCAGCTGCGGCGGCGACGGTAGTGGTAGCAGCGCAGCAGCAGCCTCCGTGATGGCGATGCCAGCAGCACCGCCATAGCCCCCATCATCAGCGTTCGCGATGGCACATGCAAACTGGCCCCTTCCATCGCCGCCCCTCGCCACGTCAGTTGCTGTCCAGCTGGCCCAGCACGCGGGCATGCCGCCGGAGTCGCTGGCGGCGGCAGCGGCGGCGGCGGCGGGCGGCGGCAGCTGTGACGGCAGCGGCGGCGCCGCACGACCCTTGCTACGGCCTGTGGCGGCTGCAACTGCCGTTGTTGCAGGTGCCGCCGTGAGGAGGCCAGGGCCGGCGGCCGCTGGTGCCGCGGGCGGCACGCCCTCCCAGACGCTGCTGACGCCGCTGCGAGCACTGCCGCCACCGCCATCGCCTGCGCTGCCGCCGCTGGAACCGCCTTGGGGACGCCTGCTGGAGACAGCGTCGGCATCCTGCGCCGTCGTGCTCGCGGCATTTTGACTGGCGCCGCCGCCGTCGTCATCATCATCACGGACAGCTGCTGTTTCTGGCGTGGCATTGCCGCCACGGTTATCACCGCCGCCGGCGGGCGCCTTGTCCCTACTGCTGCAGCATGCCCCCGCCGCTGCCGGCGGCACCACCGGCGGCACCGCCGGCGCCCCGCCCACAGCGAGGCTGGGCGACTGCGCGGGGGCTGCTGCTGCTGCGGCTGCTGCGGCTGCTGCGGCTGCCAGGGCGGCGGCGCTGGGCATATAGTTCAGCAGCTTGACCGCCACCCGCTGGCCGCAGTAGATGCCCTCCACCACGCGGCCTGTGCGTTTGATTGGTCAAAGCAGGGGAAGGGGCAGAGGCAGTGATGCTGCTGAACGGATAAGAGGGGCTGCCCCGGTGCGCGGCACGCACCCAAGCAACCCAGCAGCTCACCAATCTCCCCCCCCCAATGGTAGATTTGGGGATCGGAATGAACTACCCCATCCCCCACCTAACCCCCCGCACACACCGCCTGGTGCATGCCTCGCTCACCGTATGCGCCCCTGCCGCGAAGCACGGGCAGCAGCGTCACGACCGGCTCAGCAGAGTCCCCCAAGACGCCAGCGCCAGGCTCAGGAGCACCACCGCTGCCAGCGCAAGCACCAGCAGCACCAGCAGCAGCAGCAACACCTGTGGCTGCAGCAGCCGAACAGGTCGCCGCCGCCGCCTCGTCATCACCCGAGCCCGCCGCTGCATGGCCCCCAGCTACCCCAGCTGGCTGTTTGAGCTGCTGGCTTCCGGCTACGGCAGGAGCAAAGCACGGCGTGTCGCCGCACCGCCCACTGCTGCCCGTGATGCTACTGCTGCTGCCCGCACTGTCATCGCGGGCACTGCTGCCTGCGCCGGCATCAGGAGAGGTGTCTCTCGATGGCGAGTGACAGGCTCTATCAAACATCGATTCGGTGACGCACATGGCTGCTTGGCTTCGTGACGCCGAATCGGTTGCGCTCTGAAGCCCCTCAACACAGGCAGCTGCAGCTGCGCCAGGGGGTAGGCCACCAGCAGCAGCTTGGGGCCCGCGGCAGCCGGCCCCCACGCCATCCACGTGTGGCGACGCTGCTGCCGCCGCCGCCCAGCAGCACGCGCTGCCTGATGCTGCAGCAGTAGCTGCTGCTGCTGCTGCTGCATCGCCGCCACAATCAAAAGCAGCGCCGCTCAGCCCTTGCGGCTTTTGGGAGTTTCCTCCATCCTCAGCGGCAGGCAGCAGGGCGCCGCCTAGGCGCTGAATCCGCACACGCAGACTGATCTCTGGCTGGCTTGCGGTCCGGGAACTAATGACAGCACTGCTGAGAGCAGGGTCCCATGATGCAACTTCACCGCACACGCGCACGCGCGGTGTGGAAGAGCACACGCGTGGCGTGGCGGCGGAATGAGACCCCGCCGCCGAGGCGTCCTCCCTCCTGATCCGCAGCAGTACGGGTACTGCTGCTGCTGCTGCTGCTGCTGCTGCTGCTGCTGCTGCTGCTGAATTCCTTGCCGGCAGCGCAGCATGCGCCGGGTTGCCATCCGGCGCAGCGGTACCCGCAGCGGCAGCACTAGCGGTGGGAGCGCCGCCAGCTGCTCCATCACAGCCGCCAAGCCCATCGCTCGCCTTGTTGCTTTGCCCCGTGGCTACCGCCGTAGCCCCCGCCGCCGTCGTCGCAGCAGCGGCCGCACACTTGCTGCCCTGCTCAGCGCCACTGCCATGGCAGTCGTCCTCAGCAGCAACTGCTTCTTCTTCTGTTTCACAGGTGCATTGCTTCTGCGTCTGCTGCTGCTGCAATCGCCGGCTACGTGAAAACAGCAGCACGGCCGCCAATATGGCTGCTCCGGTCAGGAGCACCAGGCCTGATGATGCAAGATAGAATGGCAGGGGGCAGAAGGCAGTGGGCAATCATTAGCATCACCATGCAGGTGCTAGCTGTCCCGTTATGTGACCGATCCACCTGCTGTCCATCAACCCAGCAGCCAGCTGATGATGCAGCAGTCCTGCTAGCTAGCCCCGCCCGCCGCCCTCGATTACATGCTGCACCCATCCACGCACCCATGACCCACCCAGCATTATTATTGGGGCGTAGTCTGCTGGCACACTCACCTCCCAGCACCGACCCCACAACCACTTCGACGCTGGCACCTCCGCCGCCGCTGGTGCCGCCACCACCGCCGCCACTGCCGGAGGCAGCTGTTGTGCTTCCAACCCCGCCAGTGCTGACGTCACTGCTACTGCTGCCTCCGCTGCCTCCAGAGTCCGCGGAGTCCGGCCGCACAAAGGCATCTGATGTGATGTTGGTCCTGCACGCACGCACTCATACGCACGGTTATGCGGGGGGGGGCAGCAGGCATCAAGAAATGAAGGCTGCTAGAAAGGCTTATGCGTCTTTTACGTACGTACTACTGCAGCAGTACGCACGTGTGGCTGTTAGGCATCCTGCTGCCCATGCTGAACTGCTTGCTGCGTGCGCACGCACAAACGAACTCCACCGCGCATCATCACGCGCGCACCATCCATCCAGCAGCAGCCCCTAGCTACCGACACACACCTTCCCTCAACACACCCACAAGTTCGTACCGTGGAAACATGAGCGCGAAACACGCGTACGCGCCTAGCCGCTGCAGGCACTCGCCGTCCAGGCTGGCATCGCACTGCGCGCAGCAGGCACGCGGATGCCGCAGAGGCAAAGAGCAGGCACGCACGGTGCCCGTCTTACGCATGCACGCTAGCTAGTGGTGGCGGGAGCCGTAGGTAGGTCGGTAGGGGGCCTTACATGCGAGTCCCAATGCTTCAGAGGCAGGTTGCAGCGAGTAATGAAACCAATGTATGACTTCAGCAACCTAAAAGCAGCGCATGCCGCCAACTGATGGATGGACGGATGCTTCAGCGCGCGCGCACCTACCTTGACGTCCACGTCAGCCATCCACATGATGTAGCCGGCCTGTCAGTCCGCGGATATGATACATGGCGTCACAGTCCTAAGATGAGGCACCGTCAATGCATGGTTGAAATGCCTGTTTAAACTAACAAGCATGCCGTCCCGCCGCTACATAATACTCCCGCAGCCGGCGCCCACGCCCATGCCCCCGCCGTCCCCGCCCCCGCCTGCATGCTGCACTCGCATCCCCGCCCCCGCTCCCGCGCCCGCCCCCGCCCCCGCCCCCGCTCCCGCTCCCGCTCCCGCTCCCGCTCCCGCTCCCGCTCCCGCTCCCGCTCCCGCCCCCGCCCCCGATCCATGTATGTATGCACACCGGCGGCGGCGGCGGTACCGTACTTGCACGTGGCACGTACGTACGTACGTACGTACGTACGCACCTTGGACGGCATGGCATCCTCCGACGGCAGGTTGTAGGCAAACATGACGACGGACCTCAGCACGTGGGCCAGCGCATAGCAGCGCTCCATGTACGGCAACCCGTACGGCAGGGACCTGTGTTACAAACAGAAACGGAACAAAGCCGTCAAACCATGGAGCTGCTGCGTGTGTGAATGGTACGCACGTGCGTGCGTGGCGCGGCTGCCAGCCAAGAGCCATGGCGATACCGTTGAATGCCCTAGATGCCCCCCACCGCCGCAGAGGCTGCCGCCGCTGCTGGGTGGATGCACGTTATGCACTCGGTTCGCGCTATCTGACTGCATGCGCTGGCAAAACATGCTGCCCATGCCCATGCATGATGCAGATAGATAGCGCGAGGCTTGAAACGTACGGCGGTATTGGTCGGTACGTGCACAATCGATGAGCGAGCGCATCCAGCCCCGACCCCCGTGCGAGGTACACAGCGGCAGTAGTAGTACGGCAGGCGGGTGGCGGCCCCACAACTCACCAGTAATAAATGGCTGGACCCACTGCAGCGCGGCCGCGTCCCTGAAATCCCTAATAAGTCATAAGACCCACCATGGCCACGCCGCCTCCGCCGCCACCGCCGTACTGCTGCCGCTGCTGCTGCCACCAGAGCTGCTGCTTTGCGACGGCAGCGGCGGCTGCAGGGGCTTGCAGCCGGGCTGCGGGGTGCCGGCAACGATGTCCTGGACGCCGGGCGGCGCCAGGGCGGGCCGGTCCACGCTGGGCACGGTCGCCGAGGCCAACGTCGGCGGCAGGCAGGCAGCTGCGCGGGGAGCCAGCCACAGCATGTATGCATGCGGCAGAGCAGTTACATAGCGAGCTCGAATTTTCTTACGCGCAGTACGTACGGTGCTAGTGCCACTGGCGCCACTTACGGTTGACGAGCCCCACGCTGTCCATCTGCAGGTGGCCCCACTCAGAGCGACTGGAGCTGGTGTCCGGCAGCGGGTCCGGCAGCGAGGCAAGCAGGTCCATGCCGGGGGCCTGCGCGTAGAGGCGGACGAGTTTCGTTGCATTCAAAAACGCACAAGCCATGCAGCAGCACCGGCAAGCTGCATGCGACGTGGGTCATGCTCCCATGCACGTGTGATCCCTGCCACGCAGCAGTCCACCCGCACACGCACAACAACGAAAGACAGAAGTGAAGTACAGTACCGTACTAATGGAAGGAGACGGCGGTGGTGCAGGCAACCGCGCCGTGCGTACAGCGTATGTACTGTAAATGGTATCAGCGCCGAACCTACCTGTGCATCCACCCACCCACCCACCCACCCACCGTGCCCACCCACCCACCCACCCACCCACCCACCCACCCACCCACCCACCCACCCACCCACCCACCCACCCACCCACCCACCCACCCACCCACCCACCCACCCACCCACCCACCCACCCACCCACGCACCTGCAGAAACAGTCCGTGCCTGTACCGGGTCAGGACGAGGCGGGACAGCCGCAGCGTGACGCCGCGAGCCAGCACAATCTGCAGCCACCAGCGAGCGAAGGAGCGCATGCGGATGGCACGCAAACCGCATTGCAGTAGCTAGATGGGGCGTGGTGAACCAAGCAGGGAAATGAGGCTGTAGCTGCAGCAGCATGCGTAGCAGCGTGGACCGAGTCCGCAAGCCAGTGATTCAGCCGAGCCTGTGAAGTGTGAATGCTTCGCTGTAATCCAAGCATGCCCTTGACGTGTCCGGACGTGCAAAGATCCGATGCATGGGCCTTGGCCGCGCCAGCGCGCGGCCAAGCGCGCGGCGGCGGGTAGCTTGCTCCCATCCACCTGGTGCGCTCAAACACACCTTGTTCTTTATGTAAGCAAAGTCTATGACTAGCCACCGAGCGGGAGCCTCCTCCACGCCGGTGATGTTTAGGTCCCGTGTCAGCATGTACGGTGTCGCCACCTGTGCCACGCACGCGAACCGGGTGTGTGCGTGGTGGGGGTGGGGCGTGTTTTGGCGGGGCCTCAGAGGCGCTAGTAATCGCAAAGTGTCCCAATGCAGCCCAGCTTTATCATCAATCGGTGTCTACTATTGGTCGACAAAGTGACGACACTCACTCCTTTCCATACTTCGTCAGACATCAGCACGGACTGGCCGACGACGATGTTTTTCACTCGCGCGTCGGCGATGGCGGCCACCAGCTCTTGGGCCGTGTTGATATTTGCAACCGTGGGGCTGGTCCCGAGTAAACTCCGCTCGCCCGCATGGTCATTTGACGCCGCGAGTGAGCCGTGTCCACGCTCGCACGCAGACAGCTTGAACACAAACAAGATGACAGCTATACTGAAAAGGCATTTCCGAGGCCTGTAAACTAGAGGCTCAAGAAAGGTCTCGCCTCGTAGTCCCGGAGCACGTCCGGCAGGCACCAGCGCTCGCTGGCGCGTCATTGCCGCACAGCATGTAATTCAGGCCATGCTGATGTTTATGGCTCGTGAAGTCTCGAGTAGGTGGTTCAGGTAATGAATTTCGTAAGTTTTGTGCGTGTATTGCGCAAAGCCCGCGTCATTAATACCCCTGGCGACATCAGTTGCGGTTGCTAAATGGGTATGACAAGATAAATTTGGCGCGGGGATGCAGGCTCGAGGATCAAATGATTTGTTCGACATCGGTGCCGTTTCGACCTCCGGAATTGGCCGACACCGCCCCTCCCCCCGTGTCCCCGCCCCCCCCGCGCCCGAAACCCAACACACGACTTCAGATTGCCGACAACAGCACGAGCTTCACTCTCCTGCACCGCGCTTCATGAAAATGGCAAAACACAGCACCACAATCAGCACCAGCACCGCACACGCAAAACACACTCCCGGCCTACATGCTGCATCCCTCGTCACGAGCGACTACAACGAAGGTTAGTTGCTTGGCGCGCAAAGTTGTCAAACGATGAGGCGCGTGCGTGACAGGACAGCGGCCAGTCTCAAATACGATTACTTTCAGTTGTAAGCATGCGGTGTATGCTGCACAGGCCACACACGGCGGCAGAACAACCGAAACACCAAGCCGCGAAGGCCCACTACCCGGATGACCGGTTTGTGTAATCCTGGTCTACGCATTCTCACACACACCGGCGATTTGACGCCTGTGGCACACCGGAACAACGACCCCCAAACCATACAAAGTACACGAAACATGAACCTCGATATGTTACGCATGCAAGCACCAGTGCTAGCGCGAGCCGGCAAGCACCAGTGACAATTCATTTGCCCGGCTAATTACTCCTCTCCATCGTCACACGGTCCATAGTGTTGCGTGCGCTCGGGGCCTGGCATGCCCCCGGCTCTGGCCAGCCATACCACATTCGATTCACACAGTCCTTCATAACATCGCCCGCCCAGCTGTGCCCTACACCCTGCAGATCTCGATTTGCCGCCTGCCATCCTAGCCCATGTCGCCTTGGGCACCGGCACCTTGGGCACGTGTTGAATGGCATGATCCCTATAATACCGTACTCCTGAGTATCAGCAGTTTCCGCTGGCCTGAAAAGCCGGGGACCCAAACCCTGACCCTGAAACCTGCACGGGCCAAACCCTGCTCGATGCTGTCAAATTCAGAAGCAACATTCTGTCAGCCCTGCTTGGGCACCACCCCACCTCCTGAAAACAAGTGCGCATGTCAGCATGTATGACTGCATCGAAGCTGTGCGTCATATGAAGCGCTGCCCCAGCCTTGATCGACGTGACCCAACATTTACACGATTTCTCCTTCCAGCATGCACTGTATGGAAAACTCTGTAGACCGAGGCCACGCGACGGACATGTCAAGCAGCAGCGGATGCACGACCGGGTGCAACGGCGGGGCCACCACGGCCTCTTGCGCCCCCTGCTCATGCCGCCACCCAACCCCACCTCAAGTCCCGCAACAAGCTGACAAATGATGGCACGAGTCCGCGAGCTTCCGACCGCAACCAGCGTTTCGCATTCACCACCAGCCACCACAGATGTACGCCTCACAAGCGGTGCCCGGTGTGATGGTCAGCAGGGGAGTGACCCGTAAACCCTAGAAGGGGCCACCTGTAATACGGTACTCATTCGCTCACAAGCGTTTCCCCACAAGCGGTTCCCAAACTTTACCAGGCACGGCCCGGTCCAACAGCCCGAGAACGTTTGGCATTGCGTTGGGACTGGCCGCCTCCGTTCGGCCGTTCAAAAGCAAAATCAGTGGCGCCCCGCCGCATTTGCACAGACTCAGCAGTATTGTTGATTCCTCGCACGATTCCTCGCATGTGGGGCGAATCCACACATTGGTTGAAGGCACGAACAAGTTAGCAGGTTTTAGACACTTCAAGCCCCACCCCCGGAATGGACATATTGTTTGGGAGCGGAGCAAGACACAAATGCTCAGCAGTCACCGAAGTTCAAAAACGGTACGGTATGAAACAATTGTACTAGTTTGTGAACTTGTGTTCCACGCGCGCGCATACTTGCGCCGTCACGAAGCCATGCCATGGACTCATCATAATGACACACGCTCGCACGCACACACACATGCGCACCACTGCACTTGCGTTCACTTCACGCGCGGCGGTTCACGACACCATGCCGCCTCGAATCAGCGCCGCCAGCTGGTTGGCCACCGGATGGTGTCCGCGGCGCGCCGCCGCGCCGGGCCCGCCCCCGACCATGTCAAAATCGTAAAGTGCCAGGCCAGCGGTGCCAGCACTGAACGCTGCTGTGCCGTCATCACCGGGGGCAAGCACTCCCGCCTGCAGGGGCGAACATGCGGGCACACGGAGAGCCAGCATTATCGTACACCGGCACAACAAGCTCGTCAAAGCTAAGGGCCTAGGACCTCCGGGCCAAGAGTGTTTTAGTGTGCCGCAAGGCCCAAGTGCACCGGGCTGGGGCTTCCCCTCCATGTCGCTGCCACTCACAGCATGCATGCACCCCGTAGCTACGCACAAGCAAGTCAAAACAGCTCGCGTGCAGGAAGCACTGATGCCAAGTTCATTCCACGCACGCACCCACCTTGTGCTGCTGCTGCAGCAACACCAGCTCTTTGACCAGCTCGCTGGCCGCCGGCCGCCGCGCCGGCACCGCGTCCCAGCACTGCGCCAGCAGCGACCGCAGCGGCGGCGGGCAGCGGCCCGGCGGCAGTGCGTCCAGCGACGGCCGCTCACCGCGCAGGCCCACCGCGCACGCAATCTGTGGAGGCAGCAGCAGCAGCAGCAGCAATCGGCAGCAGGAGTTGGGATAGAAACGCGCTAACCAATCTCTCTGACACGCGCTGAGCCCACGTCACGGACGGGTGGCTCCTGCAGTCCTGCGCACCTGCACCATGGTGGCGTCTGCCCAGGGCCGCTGCCCCGCCAGCATCTCCCACACGCACACCGCCAGCGCATACACGTCCACGTGGTGCGTCACCACGCCGTGTGTGGTGGTCAGCAGCTCGGGGGCCATGTAGGCGGCCTGGCGGTCCGGATTGGAAAAAGAGGTCCGAGAAGCAGGGAGGGGGCTCAAGCCGCGCTAAATGGAGCTGCGCGGCAAGAGGGCGAGCAGGCTGTTCACCACAACTGCTTCCGGCCCCGCGCCCGGTCACTCACGGTGCCGACGTCTGCGTTCTTGGTGATGAGCACCGTCTCCTGCAGCCTTGACAGCCCAAAGTCCTGCGGGGCCGAGCGGGACGTGTCGTTACCAACGGCTTCGCCTACAGCTGCGAGCCACTGAAGTGCGGCCCTGACGATAGTCCCGTCCAATTGGCACCTAGTCACACTCACACTCGGCTTGGATCCATCGTAACACCCCCGCTAATTCCCTCCGGGCCGCCCGGATCCCGCCGCTGGTCGGCCTTGGTCGCCCCACGCGTTCTGCCGCATTCTGCAGCGACACCCGCCAGCTCACCGCCAGCTTGACGGTGGGCGTGGCGCTGTCGGCGTTTGAAATGAGGATGTTGCTGGGCTTGATGTCCCTGCATGCAGCAGGCAGGAATAGTGAGGACGGCAAGACAGCGCGTTTCAGACCGCGCCGCGGTGCTGCTCCTCAGACCGCCCTGCTATGGCGCATGCATTGCGGTGCTTTTCACGCACGCACCTGTGCACGATGGTGGGGTGCAGGTAGTCGAGCGCATGCGCCACCTGTAGCGCCACGTGCAGAACCGTCTCGTACGACAGCAGCGACGCCGCCAAAGTGCCAGAGGCAGAGGCAGAGCTGGCAGCAGCTCCGACAGCGCCGGTCTGCGAAGCGCCGTCTCCTGCCTTGCCTGCTGCCGCGCCGCCACCCCCGTCCCAGCCACTGACGGCGGGGCCGGGCGGGTGCAGCAGCTGGTCCAGCGAGCAATCCATCAGCTCCACCACCAGCGCCAGCTGCGGCGGACTGCATGCATGCGTGGGTGTTTGAGGGGTGGGGGCGGGTGGGGACGGCAGGACAGCGCCAGGGGTTCAGCTTGTGCACGTGACACAATAGCGTACGCAGCCTCTGCACGTGCCCGTCCACGGCATGATTTCAACTCACGTGGCGCAGGCCGCCAGCAGCTGGACGATGTTGGGGTGGCGCATCCTGGCCAGCACCTCCAGCTCCTGAGGGCCAAGGCGGAGCAGGGGGCGGCAGCGGAAGAAGCCGCTTAGCATGAATGCCGGGCAGCAAGGCGCCGGCGGCGGCTGGTACCGCCCCCTCGGCAGCAGGCACACCATCCAGCCAAGGGCTTCTGGGTCCAAGTGCCCCCCTCCCAAAAGGCGCTCTCATCGCACACACACGCGGCACACACACACACCTGAAGGAACGCACGCTGCGCTGCCACGCCGAACACATCGAAGCTGCAGTCATCCTCGCCCTCGCGCCTCGCCAACTGCTGCCCGCCTGCGCCGTCGCGATCGCTGGCCTCCGCCTCCGCCTCCGCCTGCATCCGTGCGGACTGCTCGTCCGCGTCCGCAGGCACACTGCCGTCTACTTCTGCCCCACCGCCGGCGCCCGCGCCGGCTGCGTCCTTCATGGGGCTCCATATCTCACCGAGCGGCTTGAGCGCTGGCGCCGGCAACACCATCCTGCTGCGGCCGGCGCCGGCGGCGCGCATGCCGAACCGCAGGTCGACCACCAGTGGCCGCTCGCGAGCCTGTGCCGGCGCGGCCCCTCCAGCCCCGGGCACCGCTGCCGCAAACTTGTTTTTGTTGACACAATTTTGGTTGTGGTTGACATGGTTGTTGTTGTGGTTGCTGGGGCCGGGCGCCGGGCCGCCGGGTATGCTGAGGCCCAGCGGGATGGCGGCATTGAAGACGCCGTCGAGCGTTGTCGGCGCGGGCGGCGCCGCGTCGCTGATGCCGGCCGTAGAGAGCCCCAGCACGGTGCAGCACAGCGGCCCGGTGTAGGTGCCGGTGCTCCCTATGAGCCTGCCCGGCAGCCCGTCCTGCTGCTGCCCCGGCTGCTGCCCTGGCGGCTGCTGCCCCGGCTGGTGCTGCTGCTGCTGTCGGCGGCGCTGCTGCCACTCCACGAACATGTCCTGAGGCGACAGCGGCGCAACGACCATCGTGCCGCCGGGCGCAAGCAGGGACGAGCTGTGACACGAGGCGTCGGCTGGGTTGTGGAGCGGGTGGTAGTGGCGATGCAGCAGGTCCGCCGCGGATATGGGAACGCCTGCACGGCCGCCGCCGCCGCCGCCGCCGCCTGCTGCGTGCCTCCCGGGCATGGGCGGCGGCGGCGGTAGCATCGGCGGTGGCAGGAGTATGGGGCCCGCCGCCGGCCGGGACCCGCCGCCTGTGATGCCAGCGGTGCTGAGAAGCTGTTGGGAGCTGTCCAGAGCCGAGATCTCTGTGGCGCAGGGCTGCAGTGATTGCGGCGCCGAGTCAAACAAGCCGCAGGCCATGGCCTGCGCATTGCCGGCTTGGGCTGCCGCGGCCCCCGCATGGCAGGCGGCGCTCGCCACCGGCGCTGCCCCTGACGCGGCTGCAGGCCCTGCTGCCGGCAAGCCCCCGGAGACACCGTCCCCAGCGCCTGCAGGCGGCGCGGGCAGCGCAGCGCTCGAAGTGTCGACGTAGCTGCGAAGCGCGGGATGCGTCTCGGCGATCCACCCGACCCCGGTGCCGTCGCTTGTTGCAGCTGCAGCTGCAGCCGCTGCATCGGTGGCATCGCCGTCGCCGTCGCTACAGCCACCCCCAGCACCATCTGAATCAGACCCTGGCTCCGCGTCCGAAACGTCTCCGGGGCCAGCGCCCTGCTCAGCCGGTGCAGGGGCCGCTTCAGTGGCTGCATAGCTGGCACCTGCGCCGACGTTGGAACGTCGGGCGGCTGCTGCGGCTGCTGCGGCGGCCAGGGCGGCGGCGCTGGGCATGTAGTTCAGCAGCTTGACCGCCACCCGCTGGCCGCAGTAGATGCCCTCCACCACGCGGCCTGTGCGTTTGATTGGTCAAAGCAGGTGAAGAGGCAGGGCGGGCGAGCAGGCGGTGAGCAGCCTCGCCAGCCTGTCTAGCTAGAGAAGGGATGCTGCTGGAGGTTGGCTGGGAGGCAATCCACGACCTCGGTATGCCAGCCCGGCAGATGGCACAACAGCACGGCGGCCGTGACACGGGGCATCAGAACGGCTCGCCGAATTGAACAGCGCCTATGGACCACTCACCGTACGCGCCCCTGCCGCGAAGCACGGGCAGCAGCGTCACGGTCGGCTCGACACCGCCCGCACTGGCGGCAGCAGCATCACTGGCGGCAGCAGCACCCGCATCGGAGGCAGCTGACACAGGCGCGTCCGCCGACAGAGCTGCCTGCGCCTGCTGCCAGTTGCTCCTGCTGTTCTCACATGACGATGCGTAGGACATGGAGACTCCGCCGCCGCCCACCACAGTGGTTGCGCCGCTCGCTGGCCCGTACGAGCGCGCGGCAAAGCCGCCGGCAACGCGCAGCCCGGTGCTGGCGGTGCTGCCGTACGCGGTCGCAGTCGCGGTATCCACGGACACCAGTACCGACGCCTCGCGGATGGCTGATGTCGCCGCTCCGCCCGCGGCCACAGCATCGGCTGTCACCAGGCTGGACGCGTATCGAGGAGCGGACACCTGGCTCTCCAGGGATCCTCCTCCCACGTCCCCACCATCTTCCGTCGCACCCGACGCCGCCGCCTCCGCCACGCTGCACAAAGAGAGTTCTCGAAAGCTCGCGCCCTTGCCCAGGCCGCCGCCGCCGCCCCCGCCGCCGCCGCCGCCGGCGGCTGCTGACGCCTGCACGGCGGCCGAGACGCCGCCGACGGCCGCGCTGCTCCTGCTCCTGCTGCGGGAGTCCGACCTAGGGTATTGGCTGGCGCCGCTGCCCGGCGGCGCGTAGGGCTCCACGCGCACCGCCATGTTGATGTCCGGCTTGCACGGCGTCAGCGCGGTCACGGGTTCTGTCGATTACGGCGGTGGGGCAGACAGGCACGGCCGGGGGAGTCCATGCATGATTAACAACGCTGCGACGTGAGGGCGACGGTAAAGAGCTAGGCGGGGGGGGGGGGCACAGCGGAGCTGGGCCTCCGTGCAGTGTGCTGCGATCGCGCGAAGCCACTGTCCGACTCGTGCAGCGCCCGCCCGTCTTACCCATCGATGCACGAGGAGTGAAGCCGAGTCCCGAATAGCCGCCGGTGGGGCCGGACGCCGCAGTCCTGCCGGACCGGTCGTCCGCCTGAGTCCCGGGCCCGCCCTCGCCCTCGGTGCCTGCCTTGCCGGTCCCTGCTGCCCCCAGGTCTGACCAGGAGTTGGAGGTGGGCACACAGCCTTTGCCGCCGCCGGCCATACCGCCGCCATGAGCGGGGCTGGACGGGTCCGTGCTGGCGGTGGTGAGGTCACGGTCCGCGCACGGGCCGCCCCAGCCGCTGCTGCACGCCCCCGCCTTGTCCGCCTTGCCGGCCGCTGCCGCATCACCCGGGTTCTGGCACTGGCTGCGCCGCTGCCGCCGCCGCCGCAGGAAGAGCAGTGCCCCTGCCGCTATCGTGCCGAGCAGCAGCAGACCTGCGCAGTCGGTCATTTATATTCAGGACAACGACAGGAACACCAGCTGACAATGTCCAACAAATATTAATCACTATTGAACATATTGATGCGCACGTCACGGCCCCGCGCCGCCCCGCGCCGCCCTGCATACATACGGTACAGCCGGTTTGCCCACTTGCACCCAACTCACCGCCAACGATGGACCCAACAATTATTCCAACATTGGCGCTACTGTCGCCATCACCGCCACCACTGCTAGCCGGATCCGGCTGCTGGTTGGCTGCCGGGACGCCGCCGCTACTGCTGTTCCCGCTGCTGCTACTGCCGGTACCCCCGCCGGCGCCGATGCTGGCCGGGCTGGGCGAAGGCTGCTGCGTGAAGGCGCCCGTTGCGTTGCTCCTGCAGGACGGATGTAGGGCCGGCATGTGAGTTGCGTGGCGCACCACGGAACATTTCCTGCCGCCGGTACACCCCCGTCCGATCCAAGTTCCAGCGCACGCAAGGGTTACGGGTTGGCGCGTGTGTGTGCGCGTGGCGTCAGCTAGGACGCAAGGCCGCACCTGGGGAACATGAGCGCGAAGCAGGTGTACGCGCCCAACCGCTGCACACACGCCTGGTCCAGATAGCCCTCACACTGCAGGTGCGGGCAGGCAGGTGCAGGCGTCAGGTACGGCATGCGCGGGCTGCGCGCGCGGAGGCGGGTCCACAATCTGCACAATCCTCAGTTCGTACTACAGCGGGCGCACCTCGCGGCCCCCGATCAAAACACAATGCGCCCACACCGTGTGCCCCCACGCGACGAGCATTTTCATCACCCTGCCACCCCCGCCCCCGCCCCCAGCCCCAGGCCCCGCCCCCATGCCCCGCCCGCGCGCACCTTGACGGCCGCGTGGCTGATCCAGATGACGTAGCCCGCCAGCAGCGGGCGTGGGCTGGTGTCGCTGGGCAGGTTGTAGGCCAGGAGCACCAGGTCCAGGTACTCGCTGGTCAGCACGTAGCAGCGGCTCATGTACGGCACGTCGCCGCCGCCGGCGGCGGCGGTGCCGGCGGCGGCGGAGGCGTCGGTGGTGCCGGCGGCGCTGGGCACGGGCGTGCAGCCCGCCTGGGAGGCGTTGGAGATGACCTTCTGGGTGCCGGGCGCCATGGCGACCGGGCGGGCGATGGTGGGCGCGACCTCCGTGGCCACGCCGGGCGTGAGGCAGGCGCCTGCACAGGCACTCAGGCGCGCCGGGTCAGCACCGCAGCGGGGGCTACCGTAAGCAACGGACGGGTCCAAGGAAGCCCCTCCGCCGCCGCAGCCGTCAAACCGTCTGTCCAAATTTTAGTCACCCGGTCGCTGTTTGAGGCTTGAGCGCGACCCACTTGCGCCACGTCATGCACTGGAATTTCAGGCACGGGCGCGCTTGTGGCAGCCGCCGTTACGGTATCTACGAACTCACGGTTGACGAGCCCCACGCTGTCCATCTGCAGGTGGCCCCACTCCGAGCGGTTGGCGGTGGTGTTGGGCAGCGGGTCCGGCAGCGAGGCAAGCAGGTCCATGCCGGGGGCCTGCGCGTAGAGGCGGACGAGTTTCGTTGCATCCAGAAACGCACAAGCTATGCAACAGCACCGGCAAGCTGCATGCGACGTGGGCCATGCTCCCATGCACGTGGATGTGCTACGCCGCTGTGTGCGGCCGTTGTGTATGCATCCGCGTACACACCAACTAGCTAAGATAGAAAGGGCGCCATCAGCTCGTATGGCACCGGGGCCGCAGGTACCTGCAGGTACAGGCCCTGTCGAAGTCGTGCCAAGACCATCCGTGTGATTCGTAGCGTCACACCAGGTGACAGCACAACCTGCAGGCGCGGGGCGGGCATCCGGGTAAGCGCTCGAAGCTCAACGCAACGCGTCAGGCACGCTGGCATCGTGCCGGTTTCCCCGATAGTTCGAAAGCAACAGACATGCCCAGCTCATCGCCGGGCACGGACCACAAGGCGCGATTCTCGGCATCTGCTGCCGGGGTTCAAGTGCCTTGATGCATGTCAGCTCGTTCGCGGATACCCTTCCCACGCCGCTACAAGCTTGCCTTGTTCTTCACAAAGGCCAGGTCCAGTACGGGCCACAGCGCCGGGTCCACCTCCGAGCCCGTAAGCGTCAGGTTCCGACGCAGGACGTACGGCGTGGCCACCTGTGGGGGATTGCAGGGACACGGTGCTCGCCTAACGGTCTTTACACTGGGCCTCTTTACCTGACAGCGGAGCCTGCGACCCCTACCCCTCCCCCTGCCCTGTCGCCTCCCTTTCCCACCCTGTTGAGTGAGGCGACGGCGCCCTGCCGGTGCCCCTGACAGCCTAGTGGACTTTGTTGGACTCACCCCTTGCCAGGCGGCCTCCACCATGGTCGTGGAGGCGCCTAGGACCACTGTGCCCACGCCGTTATCGGTCATAGCGGTGACCAGCTCCTCCAGCGATTTGACCGTCACGGTTTTTTGTGCTTGAACAGCCAGGAACCTCCGCACCACCGGGCGCTGCTCGGCTCTCTCGCGCGCTCGGGCCGCATTGCCCGAGGCACCGTTGACAAGCAACAGCGCCAACAGGAATAGTATCACCATATCTAAGAGCGCGTCGTCACACCATTTGTGGCTTCGGAAACAGATAAGCCGAAATGTTATCAGGCTACACGCGCAGAGCAGTCTTTCCTCGCTGAAACACAAGATACCGCATTATCGAAGGTCATAATATCAGTTAGAAAGCTTCAATGTATAACTTGGACAGTCAGGGCCTCGTCAATAAGGCTCTACAGGCCGCGATGCTATGAACTATTATGTAGACTAAGTGTCAGCTGTTAACAAAACCGGGAGAATCATTGAACATAATTCCAGTCTGGAGGCCTCGGGCTTCACGCGCAGTGATTGCAATATGACGCCCTGTCCCTCCGGGGTTGCCAATTAACAAGATGGACTTGTTGCTTTTTGTCTTACAGCTCGTATAATTGTGGCCGGTCGGCCAGTCGGCTGTATAAGAGCGGATCGCCGAGAAAAAAACACGACAACGGTTTTGGTGTCTTCCGCCACCAAACGCAATCACCAACATGAATAATATCATTTTTACCAAATTAAAATAGAAACGAGCGACGCACGTGGAAACTCTGGTGGGCAGAGCGGCCGCACTGAAATCAACACACAGCAAACTATGTAGGTTACATGCGCTGCCATCCCAGGCTTGAGTAGCCACCCCGGAGTACGGACCGCAAACTTTGTTGTCGCACCGTTCGACGCATGATGTCGTGCATCCAAGCGCAACCTAGGCTACAACACTCCCATCACCGTCGCCAGAGCCGCCAGGGTCCTCCGCATCGACCGCGCCTCACGTGCCAGCGCGTCCGGCTGAGGCTCTGCCTGCACGCCGCCATCAGGACGCGCCACCCCTGCAGCTGCCGGCAGTCCAGCGCCCCAATTTCCGGGCGTTGCATGCCCCTCAGCTCCCGCCGCTCCCGAGCCGCTGTCCCCACCACCGCTAGCTCCGCCCACTTGTTCCTCGCCGCTTCCAGCTGGCACGGTTACACGCGGCGTGGTCACCGCCGGCTGGTCACACAGCTTGTCTATTGCAGCGCGAAGCGGTGCGGACGCGAGCACTTGCTGCAGTCCCTGCATGGGGCGCGGGTGTCGCTCAAGGCGTGCGGCTACACAAGGTCCGAGCGTGACAACGGACGTCAGACATGGACGCCAACACGCAAACGCGCATACCCAATCTCCCAGTCGCAATGCGCGTTGCTCACCACTTTCACAATCACAATTTCCTTCAGGTGTTGTCGAAGTCCACATGGTGGGGGAAGGAGGGGCAGTTAGCAGCAGTCTACGTTGCGCTCAGTCCGACCACTGAGTTGCGAACTTGCGATACCGCATGTACCGCCCGCAACACCCCGCCATCCGCGCCCCAACCAACCCTGTGCCACGCCACCCCACCTGCAGCAGCTGCAGCGCAGGCCACTTCACCGCCGCGCTGCCGCTGCCCAGCGCCGCCGCCAGCGCGCCCGCCAGCCCGCGCGTGGCCGCCAGCCGCGCCCTTGCGCCGCCATCCACCCGCGCCATGGTGGCGAGCAGCCCCAGCCCCGCCACCAGCAACTGCTGCTCCAGGGGCGCGGAGGCCGCGGCGCGCAGCTGCCCCACCAGCACCGGCAGCAGGCCGCAGGCCAGCACGCCAGGCAACACCTGTGTTTGGCGGCATGGCGTCAACCAGGACAGTGAGGCGCGGGGGCCGAGGAGCCGGCGAGCACACCCGATTGCCGGCACGGCACCTGGTGCGTGCGGAGCCGCCGTGAACACCAGCACTCAAAGCTCACGCTCTTCATAGTTGCGACGCGAAGCGCGCTGTTTTGCGTGGCCGCATCTGGCCAGCACTGCCAACAGGCCCCACCTGCGGCGACAGCACCAGGTAGCTCAGCGTGTTGAGCGCCACGATGCTGAAGGGCGCGCCCTCTGCCACCTGCTCCACCAAGCAGGCCAGCAGCCCGGGCGCAGCGGCCGCCGCGGCCGCCGCCAGCTCGCCACCCGCCTCAAAGCCCGGCGCTTGCATCAGGCAGCTACAAGGCAGAAGGATGGAGCGATGCGAGCAGCGTGGGGCGTAGCGGCAGCGTGTGTTAGAAAGCAAAGAAAGGGGTAAGACGCAGATAGTGTACCGTATGCTTGCAATGCAACGCGTGCGGTGTTACCTAGTGATTACCCGCCGAGAAAGATTCCCGCACGTCAACGAGGCGGGGGGCATCTGAAACGCCATGCGTGGCTTCAGCCCGACACCTTACCCATTCAGCAGGTGAAGGGCCATGGCAGCCCGCATGGGATCCGCGGCGGCAGCAGCAGAAGCCGCCGAACGGGTGTAGTGCACAACCTGTGGCCGCGTGAGGCGGCACGATCAGATGTATGCGAAGAATGCCATGCATGCGGGGAAACCCATATGCAAGGCCGCTTGCGCTGTCACGCACCTGCTGCTGGAGGGGCAGTCTTGACACTTCGTCTCCTCCGCCTGGCACGGGCGCTGTACCCCCGGGGCCCCCGGTCACGGCTTTGCCGCCAGCCAGCGCGCCCGCGCCTGCTGGCCGTTTGCCTGGACCACCGGGCCCGTTGCTACTACGGATCGTGCCTCTGTGACCCGTATCACCACTGCCCCCACCACCACTGCATGCTGGCGGCGACGGCGGTGGCGCTGCTGCCGCGGTCCCGGCGGTGGCGGCCGCCGCCAGCTCGCTGCCTCCGCGCCGTCCGGCGTGGTGCGCCGCGGGAGAGCCCCGTTCAGACCATGCCGCTGCAGGAGCTGTGGCTTCGCTGGCCCCGCCTGACCTGTTCGTTGGCGCGGCCAGATCAGATCACGTTTGTTGCTTTCGAGTGCCTGCACAACCGCTAATACCGTATTGCAGACCCCCACCCCGGCGATTGCAGTGAGTGATTCAAGGGCTTGGACTCAGGACCGCCAGGAGCCTTGCATGCGAGGTGCTCTGTCCACCCTGCCTCTCCTACCTTCCAGCTGCCCGCACCGCAGCCAGGCCCCCGCCAACAGCCCCAGTGAAGCTGTTGGCAGCCGATGTAGCGCCAGAGCCTGAGGGCACTGTCTGGCCCCTCGCCGCCCCAGCCGCCCCAGCTCCCGACACGGGCCGCCGCACAGCCTGCGGCGAGGCCCGGCCCCTTGCATGCTCCGGCTGTCGAGCCGCTGCTGCGCTGGCCAGTCGCCTAGGAGTCCCTTCGTGCGGATGCTGCTGCTGGCGGGACCGCTGGGGAGAGGCAGCCACGCTGGCAGGTCGCGGCTGCTGTGCCTGCGCGCTGGCAGCAATGTAGGGCTGCGGCTGAGAACCGGGCCTGCCTGGCATCATCTGAGCCGAGGAGGCGGAGGAGGAACTGGGGCGGTAGGCATGTGGCGAGGGGGCCGGGGGTGGCGCACTGCTCAGGGCCCCCGCGCGCGGCTGCGGGGACGCTGGGGAGCCGAGCGGCACACGAGCACTGCACGCCGCTCCATAGGATGCGGCACCAGCCACGACACTATCTCGCTCTGCATGGTGTTGGCGAGCGTCAGCGCCGGCTGGTGTCCCGGGGCCGTGGCGGTGCCGCTCGTGCTGGGCCAGGTTGTGCGACTGGGGCCTTCACCGCCAGGTGCGAGCCCCTAAGCCCCAACCACAGGCACCCATTAGAGCACCAGGCCTGGGATTTTGGGCCTCCGTGCGAGCAGCGCCAGAGTCACGGTGAAAACGCCGCGGAATGTTGCCTGTGACACTGGTGTTAATAGTCCGGCCCAATTTAGTATTTGGGGTCAAACCGACGCTTATTGGCACGTGCTCAGTTTATATTAGGACAAGCGAGTGCGCAGGGCTGTACACAGCTGTCGAGCATGCAAGGACGCGGAGAATGAAGAGAGTTGCGTGGTGTTCCTCAAATTCATGTATGCATACAGCAGCAGACCATAGTCAGCAATCAGTGCAGGCCCCAACGATGTCCGCGGGGCCAGGCCAGCCATGCGACGCCCGAACTGCCCGACACCCTCCCCTCCCCCCTGACCCCGACAAAGTGGGCACGAAACCTGCCGCATACTTGCCCATCTTCATGCCTAGCTGGGCGATGATGCCTTCGCCTGCGACCACGCCTACCACCTAGACCTCTACCTGCCCCAGAGGAGTCACGCTGATCATTCCATCGCCGACACTGCGGCGATTGCGCTTCCCCAAAATTGCGGTAGCTTTGTGCAGTCTGCTTGTACGCCACAAATATCCTAACAACATGTATGGTTAATTGCGATTGAAACAACTCGGTGTGCGCTGGGAGTTATCGAACCTAGTCAGAAGGAATTGCAGCCGGGCGGAGGCCTGCGCAGTTCGACATGGCGGGGAAGCTTTGTGTGTCTGTGATAGGTGAGTAGATGTACTCGGAAGGAGGCTCGTTCGGAAGAGCTTTGGCCGTGAACGCATGATTGACGGTCTCCGCTGCCGCATGTCGCAGAGGCGCGCAATGTACAAGCGGATGATTTTGCGGGCAAAAACTTCTACGTCAAGTTGAGGGTCGGCAGCAACGAGGTGGGCGCAGGATGCCGGGTCGACACATGCGTTGCTGCGCAACAGTGCTTGCCGCGCTGGCTCGGCCATTGAGTTCTGTAGCTTGAAACATTTGTGGGTTGCCTGGCCTCGCAGGTCAAGACCGATGTGGTGAAGGGGTCGCTTGCCCCGAAGTTCTTGAAGGACTGCCGGCTGGCGGTGCCGACCCCGGAGTCCGACTACCTGCGGGTGCGTGCGCGGACGACAAGCCTCCCAAACCCGGCCCGTATTCTATTACCTTGAGATGGCAGGGGGGGCTGCCGGCACGGGTCCAAACAGAAGGTTGGGGCAAAGGGGCCGGGGGGCAAGAAGGGCACTCGCCTTGCTTTCGGGCCGCCAGCCACCTAGGCCCAGCCCAACCTCCCTCCCTCGCCCCTGCCTCACGCGCCCCTGCCACGCCCTACCCTTCCCTCTTGCCATCTCCTAGATCGAGCTGCTGCAGGTGGGCCCGCGCGGCGACCTGGTGGTGGGCAGCGACGACCTGCGGCTGCTGTCCATCACGGCGCGCGGCACCATCGTGCACTGGTTCAGCCTCAAGACGGCCAGCCGCTCCGTCAGCGCCGAGCTGTGCCTGGTGCTGCGGTTCCTGTCGGGTGAGGCAGCGCGAGGAGCGGGGGATCTCCGGCCGTATGGGGATAGCAGTGGACGGCGTGTTCGAGGAGGGGAGCGAGGCGGATGTGGGCTTGGCCCCTGGGCCCCATGTGGTTTCAGGTGTGTGTACCGGGGGCGGGTGGCAGTGTCGCGGAGGACGTGTTTAGCTCAGGCCCTTTGGTTCCAGGCCCCACCCATGTCGGAGCCCATTCATTCCTCGGCAGCCCGATTGCCTTTGTCTCATTGGTCCTATCCTGTGCTCCTGCCTCCACGCAGCCGGCGCCAACAGGCCCATGTCGCCAACCTACGCCATCGCGGCGCGGCAGGCGAGGGAGCGGGCGCTGGATGGAAGCAGCGAGCCCCAGGTGCGTGCGTGGTTGGGCGGGCGCGTGAACATGGGGAGGTGTGAGCTGGGGTATCACATGCAGGGCAGGGGGCTTGCAGCATCCCCGTGGGTGGGTGGGTGGGTGGGTGTGTCAGGCAGCACACCAGCAAGCGTGTTTGCGTACCGTAGGATTGATGTCGATCGTGCGGAGGAACACTCTTAGAGGAACCGTCATCCCCCAGCTCCCAACACTGTATCACCTCTGACAACTGCTTACAGGTGCCCGCCCGGTCAGCCTTCCGGGACCTCCCGGCGCCCGCCACCCCCACCGCCAGCACCAGCACGCGCTACGCCAACCTCGCGGCCGCCGCATCGCCCGACTCGCCAGCGGGGCCTGCCGTGGCGTCCGCCGGGGCCTCGCCAGCGCTGAGCAACGGCGGAGCGCCAGCGGGGAGCCGCTACGCCTCGCCGGCGGCCGGGGCCGTGACGCCCGCGCAGTCATCACCGCCGGGGCAAGTGGCGGCGTCGCCAGCGTCAGCGCCACGGAGCGGGCCTAAGCGAGGCCCGCGGATCAAGGGTGGCCAGGTGCGTGGAGAGCATGGGTTAGACAGGGGCTGGGAGGGCCCAGGTGCGTTGCGGTCAAAGGGGGTATGTTTGGACGGCACGTTGGGGACAGGAGCATGCCTGCGATGTATACCTGCTGCGCTCCGACGCGCACATGGCCAGCGGGGGGCAAGCCCTCTAGAGGGGGAGGGTCCGTCCGCTGCCAACAGTGTCGACGCCACCCACCGCGCCGCTGCCATGCCCACAGGTGCCGCTGCCGCTGGCGGTGCTGGGCGGCCTGGTGGTGGGCGCGCTCATGTACATGTGGCGCAAGCGGCCGGTGTACTATGAGGTGAGCGGGGCGGTTGGGGGGATCGTGAATGCCACTCCAAGCTGGAGCAAACTGAAAAAAATGAGCAGAACGTCGCCTTGGGGAGCTACGTGGGGGCCGGCTGGGGCGGGCGCCGTTGCGGACGGGGGAGGGCGGCGACGCGGAAGGGGTACGAAAGGGGACATTGGCAAGCACTGAGCCGAGAATTTGGGGTGTCCAGGTGACAAGCCCTTTCCGCCTCGACACTTTCTGAGCGCGTTTGGCACCGGAGCGGCACTCGCAAGCGGCCGGGTTGCGTGCGGCGGGGCCGCGTGTGCGCACTTGCTCGTACCCACACTCATGCGCACACCCACGCACACGCTCTCCCCCATCCCCACGCGCACAGGTCCAGGAGGACGACACGCTGTGCCACATCGCCAGCTGCTTCAAGAAGCGGGTGGAGGACGTGTATGCCAAGAACAAGACCATCCTCAAAAACCCCAACCGCCTCTACCCCGGCGACCGCCTGCGCATCCGGTAGTGCAGCTGGCGCCTGGCGGCGAGCTTGATCTGGTCGCTCTCGGTGTGGGCGGGTGGGTGGATGACTGGGGGTGGGGGGCCGCCGGGTACTGGTTGTGCCGCGAGGGGAAGCATGAAGTGGCGGAGGTATCTGATTGGACGGAGCGGCTGTGGTACCCGTGGAAGGGGGGGGGTGTTGCACGGCCTTGACTGGCTATGGCCGATGTGCGGATTGTACGGTGGTAAAGAGAGGCAGGGCGGCTGGTGACCGAGGGAATTGCTTGCAGGACTGGTCCATTGATTCAGACAAAGCTATTGACCATGGCGTGCCGCGTGCGCAAGACCGTTCGTGATTAAGTGACTGTACGTGAATGCTTTACGGAATAGCTGGGATAGCAACTGATATCATGCCTGCCAAAACCAAAGACCGCCAAGCAGCTGGAGGGCAGGAGCCGGGGCGGCCGCGCCCGCCTGAAGCAGACCAACCCGGTCTACTACACGGGGCGCGCCAAGCACAAGGCGTGCGGGAAGTGGGTCAACATCAAGGAGGCGGCCCGCCAGCCCGGGCGAGCCGTGTGGTGCAAGCACTGCCAGAAGACCGCCCACTTCAACATTGAGCGGTGCAAGCTGAAGGTGGTGAAGGGGAAGGTGGCGAAGAGGAAGCGGTGACACGCCCATGCCCATGCCAGGGGCACCCCTGGTTCGTGTGTATCACGCATCTTCAACTTCGTGTGCATTTGACCTCTATCGGTATTGTTTTAGTTCCTGTCTAAGGCAGGCCAGGCGTGCGGCAGTACAGGAAGCAGCAGCGATGCACGTGGCTGGTGGGGGCTCTGCCGTGGGGCTCTGCTCTTTGCCTCTTCTTCATTTTTCCCTTGAGCCATTGAGGCAAGGACGACCTTTCTTGTCTCTTGTCTGTGGATGGATGCCATTGCGCGTGCACGTCGTGACATTGAGGGGTGGGCTGGGCGAAACTCGCAGCAAGAGTAGTGGTGCGGATGGAGAGTGGTTCATGTAAGCTGGCATGACGCAGTGCGCAGGGTGTGGGGTAACAGCAGCAATTCTTGGTTGATTCGTGCTAACGGCGTGGCTAACGGCGCTGCTGCCTGGCTTCCAGCCACGGCGTGACGCAGATGTAATGCATGCGCTCAACAGTCCTTCTGTGGCAATCTGGAAGCACGAAAGGCCGCTTTGTGGGACGCCGTATCGGCCGGCGTTGAGCACAGGCACACCACGAGGGCTTGGCGCCTTTCGCAATCTGATGAGCATGCACGGAGCCGCGCAGGCGCCAGGCCGCAAGCCAACCAAGGGCAAAGGCTGCCTCACTTGGACAGGAGACAGGACTGCAGTCTGTTTCCAGGCTTCAGCCATGCAGTACTATCTTGTTACAAACTCGGCTGATGCCAATGTTCCCGAAGAGTCCGAATGCCGCCACAACCAGGGGTGCCCCTGGCCACAACACAACCAGGGGTGCCCCTGGCCACAACACAACGCCGCCGTACTGAAGGGTCCTCCATGCGCCTCAAGAGTCTGTAGACTTTCTAAGTACCATACACGCAAGCCTTTCAAGCATCAGCTAAACATACACCTTCACCACATAAACCGCAGCTTGCCGCATCGTCACGCGGTACACTTCCCGTAGTATCTGAAGTATGTATGCGACATCCGCCCGGCACGCGCCCGCCTCAGAGCTTCTTGCCCCGCATGAGCTCCTTCAGATCCTGTGAAGCCGGCAGGCAAGCCACGCGGGCGTGCATGTCATTCACTGAAACCCATTGATTCATTGACTGTTGCGGACCCCAAATCAATAGCTCAGTGGTATAATAGAGACAGGGCCGCACAGCGCTGCGCCAGCACGGTGGCGTCTGCAGGCCGGGATCCCAATGTGCAAGCACGCACGGGCGTGGCAAACAGGCATGGCGGCGCGTCCACAGCATCGCCTCAGCCCCCTTCCACTGCTCCCCATTGCCTCCATACTGCCTCGGCCCGCCCGCCCAGCCCAGCCCCATTTCGTCGACGGCGCGCCGACCTCGCCCGTCTACGCTCTTCGACCCGAAACGCAAGAGTATACCGTTACCCGGTATTGTCGCAAACTGCACCTGCCTGTCCCTTGTCTAGTTTCGCTTGGGTTTAGAATTGGGCTGGTGTTTACAACCCCCCCCCCCCCCGCCTCACCTTGAACGCCTCCATGACATCCCGGTCGAAGATGTACTTGACCGTCTTCCAGGGGCTCTTGTGCACCTGCCCAGCAGCCAATATCATGTTCGTGCGCACGCAAATGCAAGGTCTCCACGACTACGGGTCGCGATCGGCGCAGCAGACGGGCGAGCCCAGCGCAGTGGGGTCGTCAGCGCTTAGCCACAAACCCGGCATCACCCGGCATTACCCGGCTCCCCTGTTTGGTTTAGCTTGGGTGGGTAATGACAACCCTCTTCTACCTGCCTCGCCCCCTCCCCCCCGACCCCATCGCCCCATCAGTCGCACCTCCTCTAGTGCTGCCATGACCTTGGCATTGTCCAGCCACCTAAACCGCAGGGGGCGGGGGTGGCCACAATGGTGAGTTGTTCTCGTACTGCACCGGCCAGTCAAGTCCGTGGCGCACTACCGGGTGCCCCCATGCAGCGCGCGTGGGAAGCACCTCAGTTGCTCTGCTTTGTACTGCATCCATACCCCAATGGCCGCTCACTCGCCCACTGTCCCGACTTGTCTTGCCCGCCTTCCCTCTCCCTCAACCCACTTGGCCGCCTTGGGATCCGAGCTCATCAGCGCCACGAGAGGATTGAAGCCGCCGCCGCTGGCTGTAGCAGGCTCTCCGGTGCTGCTGCTGCTGCTGCTGCTGCTGGCATCGGAAGAGGCAGCCGACTCGGAGCGTGCCGGCATCCCGGGCGGCGGCGGCATGGGAATCGCCGTTGCGGCGGGTTCTGAAGATGAAGTGGAGGCGGTGGCGGCGGGCGCGGGCACCGCGGTCTTGGTGGTTGCGAGCAGCTCCCGGACCTGTGCGCGAATCGGCGGACATTGCAACATGACGCTGAACAGGGGTCAACGGCTCACCATCCTCATCACCATCGACCCTCCGCAAACGCACACGCACACGCATGCCCAGGGGTGCCTGCAGGCGCACGGCGCTCCCCCCCGCACAGTCGCACGCACCTTGAACACCACATCCAGCAGCTCCTTGTCGTCCGCGTACTTGGACTGCGGTTCCAGGGCGGCCGCGCGCGGGGGTGGGGGTTCCATGGATTGATAGGGGGTTGCAAGGATGGTACAAACACGCGTAGCAGGGTAGACAGCAGGGGGTCGGTAGCGGACACGCGGGCGGGAACGCGCAAGCCGGACGTTCAGCAGCAGGCCACACGCCCGCCTCCCAGCACCCAGCCCGCCACCGCCAGCCGCGCACTGCGAGTCCTGCCGCCGGGCAGGGGCACGCACCTGGCGCGAGGGGTCCTCGGCGATGTCCAGGAAGGCGGTCATGACGCGGGGTTGCTGCGGGCGGGCGCGGGTGCGGGTGCGTGTGTGGCAGGGGTAGGGCGGGGCGCAAGGCGGGGCGGGAAGGGCGGTTGCAGGAATGGCTTCGTCGTCTGTTTTTCAAAAAACGCACGCACGCATGCACGCACGCACGCACGCACGCACGCACGCACGCACGCACGCACGCACGCACGGCACGCACGCACGCACGCACGCACGCACACAAGCTCGCTCCGCTTTCCGCTAGCACAGCACACGCGCATGCGGCACGCCCCCGCACCTGCAGCTTGGCCAGCAGCAGCGGGTGCTGCATGAGCTTGGTGAACAGCTGGCCGGGGTCGATGCCCAGCTTCTGGGCGCGCGCGAAGGTGTCGTCCATGGCGCCCGGGGTCATGCGCTCCAGCATGTGGTCGGGGATGGGCAGGCCCTGACAGGGAGAGTGTGCATGCGTGTTGGCATGTTTGCGCGTGTGCGTGTACGTGTGTTGGTGGCGGTGGCGGTGGCGCTGGTGGCGGTGGCGAGGGCAGCGGTTCAAGTTGGGGCCGGGGCCGGTATCTGGGTGAAGTGGTGAACCAACCGTACACTTCCCAGTCCTGCACACACCCTTTACGGTACGTCAACCCAGAGAGTCCAAGTCCACAACCACCGCCGCATCCGCAGTTCCGCACTCCGCACCCCCCCCCCCCCCCCGCCACGCCCCACCCCTGCGCTCCCCCGCCGCACCCGCTTCGCGATCATCTCCGAGATGCGCTTCTTCATGGCGGGGTCGTTGAAGAGCTGCTTGAGGATGTCGGCGTTGCGCATGGGCGCCGGCATCACCGACATCATCATCTGCTGCAGCGCCTGCAGGGCGGCGGCGGCGGCGGCGGCGGGGCAGTTCAACAGCGTTGGGGCACGGTCACGGCCATGCCAGAATCATGCCCCCCAGAAAGCCCGCCAAGCCCCGCCAGGACCAGGCCTAGGTCCGCCCGCTCCACCCACCGGCGACGTGGCCATCATCTCCACCATTTTCTCAGCCTTGCGCAGCTGGTCTGTGTGAGAGTGCATGCGGTGCGTGACTAAAGCAGCGTGCGCCGTGGCATTCCCGTCAACAAAAGCCCGCGCAGTGGCAATGGACAGAACCTACGGCTGATTTCCCAAGCATAAAGCTGCTAAGTGTGGAGTCAATCACGTGTGCTGACCTTCGGTGGGAGCAGAGAAGCACCGCACGGAGTTGCAGGCGAGGGAGCCCGCCGGCACGCACACGCGCGCAGCGGCCAGCTCGGCCCCCTGAGCCAGGCCTATACGCCCCGCCAGCAGCGCTGGTCGCAGCACAGATCGCGCGAGTGACTGCATGGCCGACGGTGTTCAGCGCAGCTCCCTTGACACTGTATCGCACGCGCACTCGCGGTGATGGTTGCGTGACGAGACTGAAACCAGACCGAAAGATACGCGTAGCTGAGTCAGTTCGGGGGAGTAATTATCAATGCAGAAGCAGCGAATTTTGTGATGTCCCAGAAATGTCGATGCAAGAAACAGATCCGTGTCTTTGCCTCCGAAGCCCCCGTATGCACCCCGGCGCTCCCTCAATTCCCACTAAGTTATTTGTTCTGCTAGGACTAGTCAACAGCCAGGCTTTGGCCCCATTTTAACACCTAATTGAAGTTCCAGCTACACGCTCCGCACACCCTCCGCAACAAGCTAGACGACTTGAACCATACAACAGTAATAGTTGAGTGCATACTTTGTGACCGGAAACGCTCTGCGTTGACTGGGGTCTGGGATTCTTCCCAAACCCTGACGCTCGTTCGCTCGTTTCAGGAATCGCGTGCAGCTCTGAGTATAAGCACATTGAATAGCTTGTGTGGGGGCTAGTCCAGCTCAGGGTCTCGAGCTGCAGGACAGGCCAAGCCCAGCTTCGTGGAGCTCCCGCCTTCGGCGTCTGAGCCCCACCCAGCCCCTGCTAGCAGTCGCGGCGGGCGCCATGTACCAGTACCCCACGCGGCCGGGCGCGGCCCCTCCTCAATCTGCGGTCCAGTCAACAGCATTCGCGCAGCCGGCGGCCCAGCAGCCGTACGTGCCGCCTCCACCGCCCGTGGTGGCGCCAGGGCACCCGCCCAACTCGGTGCTCTTCACGTGCGCCTCCGGCTCCGTCACTACCCTGCGGCTGAAGGCTGCTGAGGCCATTCGCTTGCAACCACCGGTGAGTTTCTCGACTGACATGTTGGCCTGGAATCAGCCTCACCGGAGCTACTTGAGGCCAGGGTGGACAGGGGGCTCAGAAACAGTTTCAGCCGCCCGCCCTGTGCGGTCGGTCTGGCCAGGAATTGGATTGATTCCGAGCCCCGACGGATCCGAGCCCGAAGCACAGTAGCAACAAAACGTCACAATACACATCGTATGCTTGTTGACATGCCGTACGGGTGGAGAGGGCGGCTGAGCTGCCACGGCTCGCTAGGCAGACCGTGTCACAGCCGTGGCCCACGCTCGCTGTACGGCGGCGGGTGGGCAGGAGGTGAAGTGTCACCCCCACCCCTCACTCCCGGATCTAGCCTCGGGAATGCCCTAGGCGTGCCGCATTCAAGTGGGGCCGCCTCGCGCTCGTGTTGCAGGTGCCCATATCTTCGGTGCTGCTGGCGGAGACGGCTGGCGCGCAATCATTGCCGCAGCCGGACCTGTCCTTAGAGCGACAACTGCTGGGAGAGGTGGAGGCGGGGGCCGGCGGGGCAGGGTCAGCGGGGACCGGCGGCGCCGGCGCAGGGAGCGCCGGCGGTGCGTCTTCGGGAGGCGGCAAGGGCGCATCATCTTCATCTTCGACGGCCAGTGCCGTGGACGCTTTCATGGCCACGATACAGGTGGGTGCGCGCAAGCGAGGTGGTGCTGGGGTGCGCACGCAGGGGTAGGAAGGGCGCAGCACACCTGCCAGCCTCGCCCTCATGGCAACGCACCCACGGCTTGGCCGCTGCGCGGCACAGCCTCACAGCCCGTGCACAGTCCCCAGCTGCACCTCCGCGTGGCTGCCCTGCCCTGAGGCGGAGTGGCGGACGCAGCCCCCTTGCTTGACCTTGTTTGGGACGTAGCCTAGCACGCGGTGTGGCGCTGCTTGCTGGTGACACCTCCCTCGCTCCGACGCCTCATCACCGCAACCCCGCAGGCCGGCGCGTTCCCGCGGGACCCGGCTGTGGCGGTGCTCAGCGCGGACAAGGGCGCCAGCTGCCAGGCGGCGCTGCTGGGGCTGGCGTACGCACGTGGCGGGCGGGGCGGCACCGACAAGGTGGGTGGCGCCTTGTTGCGGTGTGGCAGACGTGGAGGCTCGGGTGTTGGATAGGGGCGGTCGGGCGCCGTGGGAGTGCAGTTGTGTGGTTGGTTGCATGGCCGTTGAGCGCGTGCGGGATGGCCGTTGGGCAGGGCGCGAGAGTGCGAGGGCTGGCGTCAGCGGCCAAGCGCAGCACCCAGCCGCCGGCTGCTGCTGTATTGCAGTCTCCCGTGCACCACAGTTTGACAGGTGCCACGTACTGACAAAAGGATGTGCATATGCGCACGGCCACAGGCTGCCGACTTCGCCTCCAAGCTGGACCAGCTCACGGGAATGGGCTTCCCACTGGCCATGGCCGCGGGCGCGCTGGCCAAGCACGGCAACGACGTGGAGGCTGCCACCGAGTCCTGCCTGGCCATAGCGTGCTAGGCGCGCAGCGGGCTAGTCAGCCGTAGATGGACGAGTCAGATTTGGATTAGTAGTGGGAGGCGGCAGGCGTTGGGAGGCGTAGTTGCGTTGCGGATGTGCAAAGCGCACATATGGGGTTTGGCATTGGATCCAAGCTCGGAGGTCCGCAAACATTTATATACTGCATGTAAAATTCTGTGATAAGCGCAAACGTCAGAATGACGAGCCGCGAGGCAGTTTTGGAGGACGTTTTTCTCGCAGCACGGCACGCGCTCGCGCTCTTGCAAGCACAGCTAGCCGAATTACGAGCCAAAGCTAATAACACAGCACTTCCAGATGCGCTGCGGACGAAAGCAACGAAGCTGCTGCAGAAATATTTGGAACCTCTGAGGTCTCTCCATGCCGCGGTCCAGCGCTTCCTGCTTGCCTCTGATGGCCAGCGACACGAGGAGCTTGAGGCGCTCTTTGAGTATGTCGCTGAGGTCGCGGAGTGGGTGGACGGACTCGACGCGATTGAGGAGGGTGAGCTGCTGCAAGCTGTCGGCCTGGGGAGCTGTCGGAGCTGCTTCCCGCGTTTTCGCACCCCTCATCCACCACCCCCTCGTCCAATGCACACCCGTACTTCTCTCAGGCCGCACGGCAGAGCTAGCTGCAATGGTGAGGCAGCAGCGCGCCGCTAAGCTGGACGAGGAGGTTGCAGCCATGAGCGCGGCTGCCACGGCGCTGCGACAACCGGGTGCTGCTGCTGGGTCGGCGGCCGCGGCTGCACCGCAGGCCGGCTGTGCCACCGCTACCGTGAAGGCGACCACTGCAGCAGCCGCAGCTGCAGCCCAAGAGCTCGCGTCTGGTGCAGGGTTGCAGGCGGCTGCGTTGGCGGAGGCGGAGGCGGACACAGCAGCGGCGCAGGTGGCGGTACTGGAGGCGGTGTTGCGGACGCTGGCAGTGCAGGAACAGAGCCTAGACTTTCATGTCAGGTAAGCACCTGTGGGGAGCCTGGAATTCGGGGGAGCCTGAACCCCAGACGTGCGCAATTGGTGACAATGTGTTGGGGCTTCTGCACGTTATAGGCTAGCCAAGGAAGTGGCGGCGCGTTTTGGCGGCGTCAGCAGTAGCGCTGCTGGTGCGGGCGCGGAGGGCGAGGCCACTTCGGGGCAGGAGACGACGTCCTCACCGGCCCTGACCTACACGCCGGACAATTTTGCCTATGGCTCGACTCCGTTCACGTCTTGGCTGAAGGTGTGTGTGTGTGTGGGGGGGCATTGCTGATTTGCTGTGGCGGGCGGGCGTGAAGTCGGAGGAGCCGTGCCTCCCCGTCCTTGCTTTATATCGGTATAACACATTCCCTGCCTGGCCGCCGCATGCCCGTGTAATCCAGTTGCCCACCTATCGTGTGGCATCCGTGCGTTCCTCCCGCACTGCGGTGCACGGCACTACAGGTGGTCCAGGCGGCCGGCGAGCACCTGCAGCCCGCCATGCGGCCGCGGCTACAGCCCGGCGGCGCCGCGCGCGTCCCGTGCAGCAGCGCCAGCGCTGGCGGCGCCATGGCCACAGCTGCCGGTAATGACAGCAGCCCGCCAGTCGATAGCGGTGGTGGTGGTGGTGGTGGTGGTGGCGGTGCCGCGGCCCGCACGTACGTGGTGTGGGGCAGCTCCTGCGGCTGGCTGGTGCTGTTCGGGGCGGCGGTGTTCGGCTGGCGCTGCCGGGGCGTGGAGCTGCTGCGCTGCCTGCACGACGTGGCACAGGGCTGCCTGGACGAGGCGGAGCGGCAGGGTGCGTCGCATGGGGGCTGGGGGCTGGGGGCTCGACAGCTGGGTCGGGTAGGGCGCTGTCAGCGGAAAGGAGGGCGGTAGAGCAGAGCAGAACAGAACAGAACAGAGGAGAGCACAGGAGAGCATGGGATTGAACAGGATTGAAAACGGCATGCACGGCGCCCGTCGTGTGCGCTGCGAGTCCATGCGGCGCGGTGCTGACTCCCTCCGTCCCTCTGTACCAGGCCTGGCGCCGGGCCGCGTGTGCCTGCGCTGCGGGGACCTGCTGCAGGACAACGTGCAGGACGCGGGTCTGGTGCTGATGTCGGACCAGGTGGGGCGTGAGGCGCGCGGCACCCGGGGACGAGTCCGGTAACGGGCACGCGGTCAGGGCCGCCCTGGGGCAGCCCGATTCGATCAATCTCGATTTTAGGCCCTGCCTCACGCCCGCTGTCCCATACCTGTTTACCAGTGTTGACTTGCACGTCTCACCCGCCCGCCGCCGTCCTCCCACGACCCCGGAGTCCGCAGTGCTGGGACCATGCTCTGGCGGCTGCGGCGGCCGAAAAGCTCGCGCAGGAGCTGCCGTCGGGGGCACTCGTGATTTCATACAGCGGGAGCAGCTGCGGCGGCGGCGCGTTGGCAGCACAGCGGCAAGCGCGGAGGGGCGCGGCATGGACAAATGACGAGAGGACGGCGAGGGAGGGGGCAGCGGCGCAGCAGGATGAGGGCGGCGCGGTCCGGACAGATGACTGGGAGGCCGGGCCGGCATTTGCGGAGGTAGCGGTGTGCCGTGTGCCGGTCAGCTGGAACCCGGAACAGGCGCTGCACGTGTGGCGGCGGTGCTAGGACGCTTCGCGATTTGATGAGGCAGCGTTGATTGTCATACCGGTGAACGGTATGCTTGCTCACGGCATGCGCGGAAGCCGAGACGCGGGTGTTGGAGTGCGAATGGGTGCCGCGTGGGCCTTGGGGGTTGCCATGGTGGCGGAAGCTGAGTGGCAGCGCGCAGGATTGGAAGCTGAGCGGCGGCCTTCGCCGCTCGCATTCACCGCTCGCGCCAAAGCAGCAGGGCTTCACCATGGCTCCGAGATCTGTGCGCACGTGCGCTTGTCTTACGGGTATGGACGCTGTGGAAATTGGACAGGTGGGCACCAGTGCTCCGGCGTGAGTGGACGAGTTCAGGTAAAGGGGGCCTAGGCTTCCGGCATGGATTCAATGTTTGCGGCCGGCAGGTGTACCGGCTGTACCGGCTGGCCGGCGAAGACGAAGAGTCTCAGGCGCGCAGCACGGATCTGTAAGCACAAGACAGCGTGCTCAGAACCCTCACCGGCCAGGTGGATTTGGGTCCATTAGCGCGGATGCCAGCAGCGCCCTCCGCGCACCCGAAAGAGCGCCACCCACCCCTTCGCGGCTTCGCCCCAAAAGCGTCCGCTAGATCTAGTGCTGGGCCCGTAGATCTAGCGGTTGGGGCGGTTGGCGTGCGGCCAGAAGCGGCACACCCGCCGACACCCGTCGATGCCCATGGACATGCATACTGGTGTATTAACCCTTCACATTATTATGTGTAAACATGCGACGGGCTGACCGGACTCGCGCCGCAAGTGCTGCTGGTGTGCGCCCTAGTGTGCCCTGACATGCAACTGAGCACAGGCGCAGGAGTGGGCGCGTGCACGTCAAGGCCCACGGCTTGTGACCGAGAACAACGTGTAGTGCTGGATAATTTGGCCGCCGCGGCTTCCGTGCATGACTTGCACCATGGCGTTGTTGAGTCCAGCAGCTGCTCTTCCGGCATGTTGCACATGTGTCGGACCCGACCCTGCCCCGGGTGCGTCGTTCAGAGGAGGCTATGATACGGCGTGTTCAATTTGTTAGTAGATATGATGTTGGGGCTAGCTGGGGCTGAAGAAAGCTAACAGGGACCGGGGCACGGTACCGATTGCGGGAGGTGCCCAAGCCGCGTGCGGTAGGCGACGAGGGGCAAATAGAGCACCCGCGACCTCTTCGGGACGTGCGAGATAGCGATCTTGTATTGCTGAGATTCAAGCCTGTGCCTGTACAATCGCGCGAGAGGGGACGAATGGGGACGGGTCCGGTACAAGCCCGGTCATGGCCGCAATGGGGGCGCGCGAGCGATCGATCTCGATTTAAGACCCCGCCCCCGCCCCCGCTCTCCCATACCTGTTTTCTCAGTGTCGACTTGCGCTTCTCCTCCTTCATTTGCCAAACACCATTACCACTATGGCCGTCTCCATGAAGATGCAGCAGCGCACTGTCGCGACTGCCAGCAAGCAGTCTTCCATCGCGCCTGTTGCCCGCGCCGTGGCCCGCCCCTTCAGCGCCCGTCGCCCCGTGGCCGCTGCTGCTCGCTCCAGCGAGGAGGTTGCTCGCCGCAGCAGCGTCGTCGTGCGCGCGGCTGCCCCGGCTCCCGCTGCTCCTGCGGCCAACAAGGCCAAGGCCACGGCAAGTTCCGTAATTGAATTTCTACGTATGCTTGTAATCAAATATTAACATTGATTGTGATTCTGGGTGTGCAGGAGTACTATGCTCTGGTGTGCAACGCCGAGTTCTTCTTCATGGACCCCCAGAACGAGTCCGTGGCTGAGCAGCTGCGCGAGAAGGTTCGCTTCTTCAAGGAGCAGAACATGGAGCGCGATTTCTTCATCGTGCCCAACCCCAAGTGGCTGGACGCCAAGTTCCCCGAGCTGGCGAAGCAGGTCAAGCGCCCCTGCGTGGCGCTGGTCTCCACCGACCTGATGTGGATCACGTAAGTGCCTATACGTGCTGAGGGGCGGGCTTAGATCTTGGAGTCGGGGTAGGGGCCGGTCCTTGCTTGCCGAGTTTCCATGATGGAATGCCGTTCTTCACGAACGCGCGTAAGCCTAGATCTTCTTCACAATTCCGCGGATCTTTGGTCTTCCTTACCATTGTGCGTCGTCCGATGCCGCTGCCTTGCAGTTTCATGAAGCTGCGCCTGGACCGCGTGCTGAAGATCGACCTGAAGTCTATGCCCGAGTCCGAGGTGCTCGCGTCTGGCGAGCCTCTGCCGGAGTTCAAGCCTGAGGGCAAGTGGACTGCCCCCTACGCTCGCTACACGCCGGGCTGGTGGAACGTGTTCCTGCCCAACCACTAAACGGCCAGCTGGTTGAGCTACCGGCGGGGGTACTCACTCGCTGCAGACGGGCGCAGCGCCTGCGCCTGCGCTAGCGACCAGGAGTCTCTGCTGGGTTTACGTTGCGTCTGTGGGTGGGCACTTGCTGGTGCGCCAACGCTAGCATGGATCGCCAACAGGCAGTAATGCCGGACCAGCGTGTTGTGTTAGGCCTTGCGTGGACGGAATGCAGGGGCTTCAACGGTACGCGTGCCTGGAGGTGCCGTCAGCTTCGCATAAACGAGGTTGATTGATACTTGAGGAATCCGGGGCAGAGTCGAAAATGGGTCTTCTTTTGATTGTTGGTTTTTGGAGTGGCGGCGCGTGCTCCCAGCCCATGCGCATCCACTGACAACTTGATGTGACAAGTGCGAGTGTGTGTGGTTCCGGACATACGGGGCATCGCGTTTGCCCTGTGGACGAACACGTCTGACCTCATGAGTAGATCAAATTCTATAGTTACTGACTTGCGTTACGGCACATTGACGACGGCTGTGGGGCGCGTGGTGCCAACGGCGGTGCGCGCTGTCAAAAGATAGGTGATTAGATGACCCGAATAGCAACTGGCGCTCTAGGCGTGAAGAGGTAGGCCGACAAGATGACCGCACAGACACATGCAGGTGTGTGACGCAGTGAGATGAGTGGAAGCGCAACCCCACCCCACATGCGGGCTTGTGCAGGCGCAACCGCGCGAGATGATATTGTTTTCCCCACTGCGGTGGGTGGAGTGGAATGCAGGGCGGACAAGAGAGCGATGGCGGCCATTAGCGAAGTGCTCGCGTTGGCCAGCGCTCCCTCGGGAACTATGCAAGCAATGTAAATGTTGCTCAGTTATATCAGACACCAGTCGTGTGTCTTGTCTGGGGCTGCGGGGGCTGGGTCGGGGGCTGGAGTCGAGGTCATGTGGGGACCAGCCGTGGAGCCAATGTTCATGGCTCGTGGTTTTCTCAGGTGGTCAGCTGACGCGGTCAGCCATATGGGTTGCTTCAATGCTGCGGCACTCCAAGCGCCACGCGGCGCGGCATACACAACGGCGGGTGCAAACCCGATGTGGCATGGTAGGCGTCCAGGCCTCCCAGGTCCATGTGGCCATCCCCATCTCGGCAATGGCTCCTAGGCTGGCAAGGCAACATGCACCAGCTGCCTGCAGCCGACCACCACCACCACAGCGACCGCGCGCCCCACACTGCATCACACATGCACGAGGGCCCCGCACCGACGCAGCTGTCCGCCCAGCCCGCCCAGCGCCCCCGACAGCTTCATTTAAGCCGCTGCGGGCCCATTACCCGATTACCGTACCGTATGTCCGTATCGAGCACGGGCTGCACCACCGGTACATCGCGACTCCTGCAGAGCGCCTCGCAACATGCGATGCGAACACTGCACCCCACGACACCGATTGCACATGTTCTTGCACATGAGCGTGACAGCGGCACGCCATCTTCCCACCAATCTTGGTGGAGGTTACCGTCTGGACGAGGTAACATGCCTGCTGTGTCTTAGTCTTGCTAACCGGCCTTCTATGCGTGCTAGCGACTACAACGACACATGGTCACGCATGTTCGCGTTCGCGTTTCGAAAGCACTTCGCTAATCTTGCCCTTGATATGTCTTGAACGCCCCTTGTCAGACCGCCCATTCCTGAGCCTTGACGCCATGCAAACCCAATCCACTTACTCCGGCAGCTGCGCCGCCTGCAGCAGCCGCGCCGCGGGCACTAGCACCCCCAACTTTCCATCGTGGCTGATGGAGTACAGGGCCGACCCGTCCGGCGCAAACCGCAGCCCCAGCACCCAGCCGTCGTGCAGCCCGCTGAGGGTGACGCCAACCTGCTGCCCCGTCCCCGCGTCCCACAAGCGAATACTCTTGTCGCGGGACCCGGTCGCTATCCAGCGGCTGTCGGGGCTCACGGCCAGGGCGCTCACACCAGCCGAGTGGCCCTTGACCTCAAACTGCTGCCGCATGACTACAGGTGGAGGCGCGGTGGGCTTCGGCGGCGGCGGCGGCGCAACCTTAGCTGCGCTCTCTGCTCTTGGGGCTGCTATGCCATGCTCCCCCTCGCCCGTGTCCGCCGTTGCCCTCGCAAGTTCCTGTGCCGGCGCCTGATCCTGCTGCTGCTGCTCGCGGGCCTCGTCCTCGGTCAACATCTCAAATACGAACGCCTCGTCGAAGTTGCCCGTGGCTGCGAGTCGCAGGCGAACGGCGGCTGCAGCGCTCGCGCCCGAGCCGCCCGGTCCCGCCGAGCCAGTCCCGCCGCTGCTGCTGCTGCTGCCGCTGGCCGGCGGCAGCCACGCGAGGTCGTCCATCGCCGCCGACATCGGCTCCTTGCCGTACAGTGACACCGAGCCGCGGTGCGCGTACGGCTCCGCGCCGTCGAAGAAGTGTACGGCAAAACCGAAAACGCCCACCGCCAACACGGAGCTGTCCGGGCTGGCGGCCATGCACGAGATGTAGCCCGGGAAGAGCTCCGGGCTGCCCAGGGTCTGGGGCAGCTGTTCCCAGCCGGCGGGGCTGGCGTGGGGGCTGGCGGACACGTGGTACATGCGGATGGTGCGGTCCAGGCAGGCCGCGGCGAGCACCAGCGGGCCGCGGTTGGGCAGCTGCCAGAACAGGCAGCGGTGGCCGCGCAGCATCCTGCGGGGCCGGCCACAGTAGGCAGGGGGGCGAACAGGAGGCCATCGCCGACGTGGGTGGTGGTGGTGGTGGTGGTGGTGGTGGTGGTGGTGGTGGTGGTGGTGGTGGTGGTGGTGGTGGTGGTGGTGGTGGTGGTGGTGGTGGTGGTGGTGGTGGTGGTGGTGGTGGTGGTGGTGGTGGTGGTGGTGGTGGTGCGGCGGCGGCGGCGGCGGCGGCGGTTGTTGCTGGCGTCGTCATCGTGCCCCACCTCAGTCCAGGCGCGCACTCCGCCCAGCCCAGGCGCACACCCCGCCCAGCCCCGCCCCACCCTGTGCACACCTCATCTCCGCCCAGCAGGCGCCGCCGTCCTTGACACCGAATATCCTCAGCTCGTCTTTGGCGTTGCCGCACGCCAGCCACCGCCCATCCGGGCTCCAGGCGGCGCTGACCAGCACCTCGCGCCCCGCCGGCAGCACCGCCGCCCGCTCCCACGTGCCCGTGCGGGTGATGACCACGTGGTTGTCCGAGGCGCACGTCGCCACCCAGCAGCCGTCGGGGCTCACCTGCGGGTTGCGGGGCAGAGGCGCATGTGAAGGGCGGCTCGGATTGGGGCCACGTCAGCGGCATGCTGAGCCACTAAACCGTATTATGTGCCCTGCCCTGCGCCCTGCCCTGCCGTGCCCTGCTCGAATGCAAGCCAGACGTGTTTGTTGTCCAGGCGTGATCTTTAGTCACCTGCGGCCTCTTCCCCGCGGCACCCTCCTCCTTCGCGCCTCCCTGCTCGGGCGTCGTTCCTGCGGCAACCTCCTCCTTCGCGCCTGCCTAGTGCCAACCCCCGCCTACCCCAGCCGCTCCACTCACCCCCAGTGCGGTCATGTAGGGCTGGTGGGCCTTGTCGTGCAGGTACGACCTAGCCGGCGGCGGCACCTCCAGCCCGCCTTCGTACGACACCACGCCCGCCAGCCCGTCGCCCGGCAGCAGCGCCATGTCGTACGCACACGCCGTGCCGTCTCGCCCGCAGCTGGCCAGGATCTCGGTGCCCGGCACCGGCAACCACAGCAGCCGCCAGGTGCCCTCATCTCGCTTGTGCTCATGGAAGGTGGTCATGGGTGGCATGGTGATCGGCTCGGGTGGCAGCGCTGGCGCTGGCGGCTCCTCGCCGTCGCAGCTGCTGCGGGGGCTGCTTGCTGCCACGCTGGGAGGGCCGCTGTCAACGGGGCTGTCCGCGCGCGCCAGCGATGACATGGGCGGCGAGGGCAGCGAGGCCAGGGAGGCGGGGTCGGACTTGAGGGGGTTCGAGCCGTCGGGTGGGAAGTCGTAGAGCTGCGCGATGTCGTACACGTACACGACGCCCGTGTCGTCCCCGGCTGCCACCTGCCGTATGAGGTGAGGCGCGAAAGGTTGGGTGACATATGAGCTAATGCAGTGCACACACAACTCTGAGGACGGTGATGTTTTATCTCAATGATAATGCCTTGTGCTAGCGGCAGCGCGCTACCACGCGCGCACCTTGGTGCTGCTGCCGGAGAAGGCCACATAGGAGCCGGGCTTGGTGCGGCCGGTGAGGTGCGCCACGTCGTGCCAGCTCCGCTTGGTGTCGAGCACGTGTACGGTGTCGTCGTGAAGGCGCGCCACGGCCACGAACCTGACCCGGCAAGAGATCAACAGAACTTTCAGTGACGGCAGGCAGTGGTGGTTTCGCCGGGGCACAGCCCGTCCGGGCCCAAATCCTACTGCAGCAGTCGTGACGTGGCCTGGGTCGCAGCTCCGTGCAAGACCATTCGCTTTTCCAACCATCCGCCCCCTACCTACCAACCTGCTGTCCTGGCTGAAGCCCAGGCCGCTGTACTGCGCCGGCGACATGTTGTACATCAGCACTCGCAGCCGCTCGTACGGCGGGCGGCCGCTGTACACGTGCACGCCCGCCGCGTGCGCCGCCGCCAGCATGGCCCCGTCGGGCGAGAAGGCCAGGTCGGTGCAGCCGCCCCGCGCGCCCAGCAGCTGCTTGAATTGCGTCTGGGGGTTGTGCGGCGCGGCGCGTGGACGGGCGGCGGCCTTAAACACACGACGGGGTTATCAGCGACGGGTGGTGGGGGCCCAGGGATTCATGTGCCCGCGTTGCTTGGAACCGCGAGTTCCCGGCCTACTCACCTGGGTCCCGGGCGTGGTGGCGACTGCCGGCTGCTCCCACACAAGCACCACCCCGCGGTTGCAGGCCGAGGCGCAGGCTGTCGAGGTGGGGTGGAACGCGACCTACAGCCGACACACGCCAGGAGTGAGGCTTGCGTCCATGACCGACGCCTAGCCAAAGAGCCCAGTCACGGGCCTTCAGGTTTGCGCCCTATCTTCAGCGTCGCCCGGCGCAAGCCCAACTCACCGCCTCAACGTATCCGGTGTGGCCGGCCTTGGCTCCGACACACTGCCCCGTGACCACGTCAAACCAACGGACCTGTGGCCGTTGAGGTCGAATCAGCAAGGCAAGGCGTGGAGCAGGTGGAACATGCGCAAGATGCGGCGTAAAGGCAAGCCTGTTTTTACCTGACCCGGCAATGCGCGACTGGGCGCACGCGGAAGCTGAAGCATGAGACTACGGTACGCATACGCATGCCATCTACCGGTATCTACATCGGCTGGCCCCAGTCCGAGCTCCCTCGGACGCACGCACCGTCTTGTCCTGCGCGCCGCTCATGATCAGCCGCCCGTCGCGGCTCCAGTCCAGCGCCTGGATGCATTCCATGTGCCCCTCCATGGTCGCCAGCAGCCGGCACGTGACCGAGTCGTACACCTGCACGTCCGCCAGCAGGCCGCCCACCGCCACCTGGAGCGTGGGGGCGGCGCGGGGCGGGGAGGCGCGGGATGGTTTGGCGCGGTTGAGTAGCCCATGCATGCGATAACAACACGCACGGGGAAGGGCATGTACGCATGCTTCTCTCCCGGCCCCGGGCATGGGCACGAGCACGAGCACGAGCACGAGCACGGTCTGACCTGTCGGCAGTCGGGACTCCACGCGACGGCGCGCACGGTGCAGTCGGGGTGCACGGGGTCCTGCGCGGGCGGGCCGCTGGGTACATGGTCACACCGGGCATCATCCCAGGCAGCACAATCCCACAGTAACACAATGCAGAACAGTGCAGGTTGCCATGTCCGGGATTGCGGCGTGCGCCACTGAAGCCCGCCGGTGCAGTGTGCACATGCCACCCCGTCCCGTCCCGCACCGCCCCTCACCCTCAGCCGCGCGGTCATGGCCGGCCAATCGCTGGCGGGCGGGCGGAAGGGGACGACCAGGCGCGGCACCCAGGGCGTGCCAGCCGCCGCCACTGCCGCGCGGTACAGTCGGGAGGTCAGCGGGCAGTTCGCCTGGGCAGACTCCAGCGCACTGCGGGCGGGTGCGAGTGCACTTTACATGCCAGCATGCGTAGAAAAGTGCCGAAGTGCCTTGAGCCCGAGCGGCCTGCCATTCCATCCAGTCACCCCTTCTGTGTACTCTCTGCGCCCTCATGACCCGGACCGCGTGCGCACCTCTTGGGGTTGGCCTGCAGCGCCTGCATGTGCGCGCTCAGCCACCTCAGCACGTCGTTGCTCAGGGCCGTGTGGCGGCGCATGGATCCCAAGCTCTCCGCAATGGCCGGGCCGCGGCTGCGCGCCAGGGCCAGTTCCAGGAACTTGAAGTCCGCCAGGACCTCATCGAGCAGTGCAGCCGCCAGATCCACACCCGCCGGCACACGCTCGGGGCCATCACCGACCGCCCCACCAGATGGGCTGGGTTCCCCATTAATGGATCCAGCCGCATCGGATCCAGCCGCCGCCGCCAGGTGGTGAATCAGGTACTTGATCAAGTACGGCGGTGCAGCGGCGGCGGTGTGTCGCGCCGCCGCCAGCGCGGTGCCCAGCCGCAGGTGTGCCGCCAGGACGTCTGGGCGCGCAAAATGCTCCTGCTGCGCCTGCTCCGTCGCCACCGCCGCCGTGCCCTCATCAGTGGCCGCAACCACCTGTGCGCCACCGCCACCAGCATTGATGCTGCCGCCTGCCATCCAGTCGGCGAGCGACTTGTGGATGGTGTAGAGGTGGTGCTCGTCGACATAGAACAGGTGCGGGTAGCCGGGCAGGGACGGGATCACGTGGCCGAGGCCCATCTGCTGCAGGAGGGAGTGCGACAGCGGCTCCTGCGCCGCCAGCACGACCCCAAGCAGGTCCTGCACCTCCCGCCGTACGGCATCCGACTCCAGCCGCCGCCATGCGTCGTCAAAGATGCTGCCGTACAGGCGGTACAGGTCCGGTAGGGAGGGCGCGGCCAGGGAGGCGGCGGGGGAGCCGGGCGGCAGGCAGCCCGCCGCCACCGTGGCATACACCATGACGCTCCCGCCGCCGCCCCCGCTGCCACCGTCAGGCACAGTCCCGCCGCTGTCCTGAGCAGACGCCGCATCCTTTGCTGCGGTGCTGCTTCCTTGGCCGCCCGCAGCATCTGACTCGCTGCTGCTGTCCCCGCCGCCCCTGCTTGTTGACGCCGGGGCCGCCACCAGCTGGTGCGGTCGCAGCAGGCGCACTCCGCCGTGCGGCTTGAAGGTGCGCTCCAGGCTGGGCAAGACCTGGGGGCAGCGAGAGGAGGAATGTGTGGTGGTATTGTGGAGCTAGTTCCGAACCCAAGTCTAACAGAGTGCCGAGGAGAGGGCGGCAGGAGGGGCCCGGGGGAGGGCGGCACGTGCAGCAGGAGGTAATCGGCTCGCGACACAAGCGGCGCCGCGGCAAGCACGCTAGCGCCATACCCAAACCAGGTTTGCTGCTTGAACAGCGCAGCCCGCAGCCCGCCTACCCACCTGCCCGGAGGCTGCGTCGGGGCGGGTGGTGACGACGAAGCGGACCCAGGTCGGCAGCCGCCGCAGCCACCCCGTCAGCAGCTGCAATGCCGAGTTGCTGCATGCGGTTGGGTAGACTGGGGCAGGAGCACTGGTGGCGGTCGCAGCCGCAGCAGGAACTGCTGTGGCACCAGAGCCCGAGGGCCGGTTGGCACCTCCAGCTTGCGGCACAGCTGCAGCAGCCGTAGCAGCCGCTGTCCCCTGCGGCCTGCTGGGCTGTAGCTGCGCCGCCTGCTCCCGTTGCAGCTGTAGCTGCTCCGACAAGGGGTCAGCCTCATCCAGCGCGTCCAGAAGCAGCACCAGGTGCAACTGTGAGCGGGTGAAGTTGTCCATACCAAGTGGGTTGTGGTGATGAGCGGGAGAGGGCAGGTGGAGTCAGGGATTTTGGAGCCCTGGATGCCGCCCGCCGGTCCGGGCCCTCCCTCCCTGCTTCCGCGACCCAAACAGACCTTCTCAAATGCCTGCGCGGCCGCTGCCGCCTCTGTTGCCGCTGACGCCGCAGCCACCTCTGCCGCGGCAGCTGCTGCCGCCGCACCAGCCTCCGTGCTCGCTGCAGCGTTTGCAGCAGCCTCTACGCCAACTGCGCCGCCGCCACTGCCGCCGTCGCCGCCGCCAGCATCACCTCCGCCTGCCTCGCTGCGCAGCACCGCCGCCACCTCTGCCGCCGTTGCCTTTGCTGCCTGCGCCTTTGCGGCCGCGGCCGCTGCTGTCGCCTTTGCATCGGCTGCCTCTTTGGCTGCCTTCTGCGCCCGCGCCTCGGCTGCGGACTTGGCGGCCTGCAACGCCTCTTCGTGCTGCTTCAGCGGCTGTAGCAGCAGCTGCTTGAACGCTTTGCCTGCGTCCGTCAGCTGGGCCACCTGCGGGAAAGGTGTGTGATTGCATAGGAAGGTGGGCGGCGGTGCGCATCGCATCGACGAATTACGGAACTCGGAAGAGAAATCATCAAGTTCAACAGGAGCCCACGTTGACCCCGGCGGCCCTATCCGCACCTGCGCCGCATCTTGGCCCAACAAGTTATCGCGCACCGACGGAATCCTGCACCGCATGCAAGCCGCACCGCAAATGATACAAAAATACTCCCCATCTGACGTGCGCCCACCAACTGAATCCTCAAGCCTCCGACTACGGTGGCCCCTTGCGTTTGCCTGTTGTACTGCAATCTGCATGACAACGCCTAGGACTCCAGCCTGTGCGCCCCCCCCCCCTTCCCCGACGCATGGGGGCCCCGGCACGTACCGCATGGCCAGCTGGAAGGCCAGCGACTTGATGATGTTGACTGGATCCAGCCGCCGCTGGTCGTTGTACTTTAAGAAGTGGTACGCCGACACACCGCCGGCCGGCAGCTGAGGCAGCGGCGGCAGCTCCTGCGCCGCCGCCGTGGCTGTAGCAGCAGCAGTCTCCGACTGGGAGGCAGCAGCAGCCGCACAAAGCGCCGCGCTGATGGTGGACTTGCCCTCGCCGGCGCCCGCCGCCACACACAGCACCCGCGGCGCGGTCGCACGCGGCTCCGCCAGCCACTCAGCCACCGGGCTGAAGGCCCAGCACGTGCCGGCGGCGGCTGCACGGCGCAGCAGGCGCCGCATGTCCACACTGTGGGGACATGGTGAGGCAGGCGGTGTGGGTTCAGCAAGTACGGGCCTGTTGTCCAACAGCCTCGCCTCACGGCACACAGCCGACAGCACGCACCCAGCAATCGCCCTTCCCTCTACTCACTTGTAGCTCAGCGGCTCAAGCAGCAGCTGCAGCCGTAGCTTGTGATTGAACGTGTCGGTGGAGCCGTGCTGCCGGGAAACCACTTGCAGGATCATGTCCTTGTCTGCAACAATCAAGGGATGGGGCAGGCAGCGCGCCGGCAGCAGCTTTACTGGGAACCAACGAGGTAGCTAGGCAACTTGGCATTTGGCAACAGCCAGCCATCCACCCATGGATCCTTGTCCTTCCGCCCACCTGCGGGGAACTGGCACTCGGCTTTGGTGACGTCGAGAGTGTTGACCACCACCGCTCGGTCAGCGGGCGTCAGGGCCACGTGCAAGCCGTCAGGGCCGTGCGCCGACAGCGTGTGGGCCCCTGCATGGGCGCATGCATGTGCAAGTGCGGACGGGCATGTGAGCGAGATTGAACATACAGGTTCTGCTAAGCCAGCAACTGCAGCGGAGCATGCGGGGCACTTGACTTCCCTACCCCGCCGCCACGCCACACCCCTGCTCACACTCGAAGATGCACCAGCCACGCGTGGATGGGTTGCAGTTGGCGATGTCTGCAGGAAGGAGGGTTGGGTACGTTGGCAGTAGTTCGCAGCATTGCGCGCAATGCGCCTCAAGGGTGTGGGCTATGTGGGCTGCGAAGTGCCCGCCACAGTCCACAAACCCCCACCCAGCCGATCTGAACAAGTCCTTATGTCCCACCACGCACCCAGAACGACGATGGTCCCTGCGCCGCATGCGGCCACCACGTCGCTAAAGGCCCCGATGTCGTGTTTTTGCTGCTGCGTCTTCTCGTGCTGCGGGGGGCGGCCGGCAGTGAGGGGGTAAGTAAACGGGTGCGAGGGACGCAGATGAAGATGCAGCGAGCGAGCAGTTACCGCAGACTCCAGCCATCTGCATACCACGTACCTGGTTGACGGCCAAGATGTCAATCCTGGGCGTTGCAGGCAAGCAAGGGAGAGGTGGGATAAGGGAGATTGTCAGAAGCCAGAAACGCGCACTTCATACGTGTCCTCACGGAACCCATTCCTCCCCGGCGCCCCTTGTTCGGCTCACCACACAGCGATGGTGTCTGCTGCGGCCGCCAGGAACGAGTCCAGGTAGTCGAGCAGCAATGCCAGGCTGTTCTTCCCTGTGGGGGAACAGTAGTGGTGGAAGGGCAATGCACAGGAGCAGGAGGTGGAGGAGCAAGAATGAGTGGTGGATTACAAGAGGGCTGTGAAGCAAGTTACACACCTGTGACCCCGGGTACCCCCGCCCCGCCCCGACCCCGCATGCGGGACGTGCGCACGCACATGCATGCGAAATGAAGTAGGCCGGCGGCGCCACGTCCTCAGCCGCCACCTCCTCCCGCGCCTCCAGCAGACGGCACGCGCGGTCCGCAGTGACCGGCCGCACCCATTTGAAGTTCACCTGCGGCGGGGTGGGGCCAGTGGGGGCGCGGCATATGGGCATCCCGCGTGGCACAGCGTGACGGCGGAAGTACACATGCAAGTGCTGCGCACACAGCCCCCTTCAGCCCGGCACCCACATCGGCAGTGGAGACGCTGCGGAAAGCCTCGGGACCACCAAAGTGGTCTTCAAGACGCCGCCGCAGCCGCCGCAGACCGCGCAGTGTGATGCCCAGGCGCGTGGTCTCCACAGGGTCTCCCGGGTCCCGTATCAAGCCGTCTGTGGACGGGCGGAGGCAGTCGCAGGACCTGTTGGCATGCCGAGTCCGGGTCACACTGCACAGGCCTGCGGCACTCCCGGCCCCGTATAGCAGTCAAGCAGCGGCCCTCAACCCCCTGCCCCCGTCCTTTTGCGCGCACCGGGTGTCAGCCCCGGCGCGTCGTCTACACCGGTCGGCTTCGGTGCCATGGTGCCCGGCTTCGCGCCCGCGGCCGTGCCTGTGAGCATACAGCCATACACGTTTGATGGACGCGCAATTGAGCTTTGAGCGGGTTACAAGCTCTGAAGTGTACCGCAGATGAACGCGCCGTGACGAGGCCCTCCGTGCATGCAAGCCCCTGGTGCCTGCTGGTATCGACAAACAACTTGCCTGGCGTCTCATGCGCACCCCCCTTGGAGCCGCGAGAGCTCGCGGGTTTGGGCAAGGGGGACGCCGCTGACGGCGCGGCAGCCGAACTCGCTCCGCAACCCATCCCGTCTTGACCCAGGCTCCGTCCGCGACGGCACGGCGACCGAGAGACTGTTCGCTAGCTCCTTCGGATGATCTCGCTACTCTTATATTTGGCTAGTGTGAATGGATACGTGGGCAAATGTTTTAATAATAGCGAGGCCTGAAGCGCTGCGGCGCACGACTTTCGAATGTCCAACTTGCCCCACATGTTGTGCACTGTCCATTTCACGCACCACTATCTGTGTATATACGAGAGACACAGTCTAATATCTACACAATGTATTTGGTGATAAGAGCTGCATTCATGCAACAAATCATGCGCCGTGTTTAGGTGACACGGCCGTCCCCGGCCGTCCCCCCCCCCCCCCGACAACAACCTGCCTCCCTCCCCGACCAAAAGCGCTTCTCCAAGCTATGTTGTTGAGACACAGTTGAAGGGAAAAGCCTAACAGTGTGTGATTGCCTGCTCAGCGACAGGGGGCGCTTGCGCCTGCCTGGCACATGCAGCGGGGAGCAGGGGAGTCGATGGCGTTCGGGCCAGTGGCTCACACGAATTCGCTGTGCGTCCGCTTTGGCATGGTCCCTTTACCTGGCCCTTAAATCCTCAAGACTCCCACCGCACCCATCGTCGTGCCCATCGTGCGCTGGTCCCGCCAGGTCCCGCCCGTGGCATCCTTGCCCCTTCGGGCAGCTTGTTGGGTTTTCAGCCAGAAAAGACACGGCAACTCTGCAGCAACTAACCATGTGACGATTAGAAAGCGCCAAGTTGACGCCCATGCCACGGGCAACGAGCACGGCGAATTTCAAGTGTGATGCCAAAAACCGGGTCATGCGGATGGTCGAGGGCCACTTGTCATTACAGACCGTCGACATAATAAACTTACTGGAATTTTAGCACAGCCAGTTTAATGCAAGCAGTTTACGCATACTATAGCACAAGTCGGATACATCGACTCTTAAATTGACGCGCAGAGCGCCCGTTTCTTGCTGTTGCTGTAGCGCCACAGCATGACATGGCATACCCTTAACTAGTCAAACTTCGGGCAGGCAGGCAGCCGGGAGTCCTCAGCGCCCGACGAGGCGTCCAGCGGGCTCGGCCCCCGGTCGAATAGGCAGCCGGCCACATGGGTTGTGGGGCGAGCTCTGCCGCCGGCGTTCCCCCGGAGGCTGCACCCGAGCCCAAGGCCGCGGGCTCCACCCTGAGACCCTCCACGGAAGCTCTCAGGCGTGAGCCATCAGGTAGGCGGCTTGCATCCATGCATCTGGCCGGCACGATGCTTACTCAACACTTGACTCAGATGCGTGGCCAGCAGACACAACAGCCATCAGGCACCGGTACGGTCCGGCCCCCACCCCGACTGCCCCGCCTGACTCTACCGGACCCTGCGGCCAGACAGCCAGTGAGATGTGCACACGTGCACACCTACCGCATGCACGTGAACCCTTGAGTGCAGGCACGGGCACGGCCGCGGTCGCGAAGCCGGGCACCATGGCACCGAAGCCGACCGGTGTAGACGACGCGCCGGGGCTGACACCCGGTGCGCGCAAAAGGACGGGGGCAGGGGGTTGAGGGCCGCTGCTTGATTGCTACACGGGGCCGGGAGTGCCGCAGGCCTGTGCAGTGTGACCCGGACTCGGCATGCCAACAGGTCCTGCGACTGCCTCCGCCCGTCCACAGACGGCTTGATACGGGACCCGGGAGACCCTGTGGAGACCACGCGCCTGGGCATCACACTGCGCGGTCTGCGGCGGCTGCGGCGGCGTCTTGAAGACCACTTTGGTGGTCCCGAGGCTTTCCGCAGCGTCTCCACTGCCGATGTGGGTGCCGGGCTGAAGGGGGCTGTGTGCGCAGCACTTGCATGTGTACTTCCGCCGTCACGCTGTGCCACCCGGGATGCCCATATGCCGCGCCCCCACTGGCCCCACCCCGCCGCAGGTGAACTTCAAATGGGTGCGGCCGGTCACTGCGGACCGCGCGTGCCGTCTGCTGGAGGCGCGGGAGGAGGTGGCGGCTGAGGACGTGGCGCCGCCGGCCTACTTCATTTCGCATGCATGTGCGTGCGCACGTCCCGCATGCGGGGTCGGGGCGGGGCGGGGGTACCCGGGGTCACAGGTGTGTAACTTGCTTCACAGCCCTCTTGTAATCCACCACTCATTCTTGCTCCTCCACCTCCTGCTCCTGTGCATTGCCCTTCCACCACTACTGTTCCCCCACAGGGAAGAACAGCCTGGCATTGCTGCTCGACTACCTGGACTCGTTCCTGGCGGCCGCAGCAGACACCACCGCTGTGTGGTGAGCCGAACAAGGGGCGCCGGGGAGGAATGGGTTCCGTGAGGACACGTATGAAGTGCGCGTTTCTGGCTTCTGACACTCGCCGTTACCGTATCTCACACTTCCTTTGCCTGCAACGCCCAGGATTGACATCTTGGCCGTCAACCAGGTAGGTAGTATGCAGATGGCTGGAGTCTGCGGTAACTGCTCGCTCGCTGCATCTTCATCTGCGTCCCTCGCACCCGTTTACTTACCCCCTCACTGCCGGCCGCCCCCCGCAGCACGAGAAGACGCAGCAGCAGAAACACGACATCGGGGCCTTTAGCGACGTGGTGGCCGCGTGCGGCGCAGGGACCATCGTCGTTCTGGGTGCGTGGTGGGACATAAGGACTTGTCGGGATCAGCTGGGTGGGGGTTTGTGGACTGTGGCGATGCGTGCGTAGCAGCCCACAACCCTTGAGGTGCGTTGCGCCTGCTGCTGCTGACTACTGCCTGCCCAACCCTCCTTGCTGCAGACATCGCCAACTGCAACCCATCCACGCGTGGCTGGTGCATCTTCGAGTGTGAGCAGGGGTGTGGCGTGGCGGCGGGGTAGGGAAGTCAAGTGCCCCGCATGCTCCGCTGCAGTTGCTGGCTTAGCCGACACTGTATGTTCAATCTCACTAACATGCCCATACGCACTTGCACATGCATGCGCCCATGCAGGGGCCCACACGCTGTCGGCGCACGGCCCTGACGGCTTGCACGTGGCCCTGACGCCCGCCGACCGAGCGGCGATCGTCAACACTCTCGACGTCACCAAAGCCGAGTGCCAGTTCCCCGCAGGTGGGCGGTTTGACCCATGGGTGGATGGCTGGCTGTTGCGGCATGCCAAGTTGCCTAGCTGCCTCGTTGGTCCCCGATAATCAAGCTGCTGCCGGCGTGCTGCCTGCCCCATCCCTTGATTGTTGCAGACAAGGACATGATCCTTCAAGTGGTTTCTCGGCAGCACGGCTCCACCGACACGTTCAATCACAAGCTACGGCTGCAGCTGCTGCTTGAGCCGCTGAGCTACAAGTGAGTGGAGGGAAGGGCGATTGCTGGGTGTGTGCTGTCGGGTGTGTGCCGTGAGGCGAGGCTGTGGGCGAGGGCTAGGCGTGTTCTCATGACCTACTTGCTGAACCCATACCGCACGCGGCACCCATCCCTACACGCACGTCCTCACGCACACAGTGTGGACATGCGGCGCCTGCTGCGCCGTGCAGCCGCCGCCGGCACGTGTTGGGCGTTCGGCCCCGTGGCTGAGTGGCTGGCGGAGCCGCGTGCGACCGCGCCGCGGGTGCTGTGTGTGGCGGCGGGCGCCGGCGAGGGCAAATCCACCATCAGCGCGGCGCTCTGTGCGGCCGCTGCTGCCGCCGAGCCGGAAAGTGCTGCTGCTACAGCCACGGCGGCGGCGCAGGAGCTGCCGCCGCTGCCTCAGCTGCCGGCCGGCGGTGTGTCGGCGTACCACTTCCTAAAGTACAACGACCAGCGGCGGCTGGATCCAGTCAACATCATCAAGTCGCTGGCCTTCCAGCTGGCCATGCGGTGCGTGCCGGGGCGCGCCATGTTTCGGCGGGGAAGGGGGGGACGCACGGGGCGGGGGCGGGGCGGGGGCCCAGGCTTGCTTTCCATAATGCAGGGCATGCGAGGGCGTGTCCTAGCTCAAGGGCAGAGCTCACGTACACGCACCTTGCTTGATAGGGGGGATTGCGGGTTGGGCTGGCCATGCATGATGGACAAGCCACAGGGAAACACACTCTCGACTTAAGGGGCTTTACGTGTCCCCGCCCCTTGCAACACACAGGGTGCCGGTTTTGCGCGACGTAATCTACCATTTGGGTCACATGGTACGTCCTCATCAGTCATCACTGTACTCGGCCGCTCGTGCTTTGTCGTTAGCATGCAGGGCTGCATGATTCCAAGTGGGTTGGTCCACGTTGTGCGTTTTTAGCATCAGGCCAGGCTAAATGCAGGCGAAACCAGCAGCCGCTAACGCTCGCCCCCGCTTACCCCGCCCCGCGCCGCCGCTGCTGCGACAGTTGCCCGAATTGACGGACCCAGTCAAAGCGTTCCAATTGCTGCTGCAACACCCGCTGTCGTACCACGGGCGGATGCTCCATGCCGCCAAAGAGGCCGCTGACGAGAAGGCGCACCAGGCCGCCAAGGCGGCGGAGGCGGCTGCAGCAGTAGTGTCGCATGATGAGGCGGCTGCAGCTGCGGCGGCGGCGACCGAGGCAGCGGCCGAGGCGGCTGCAGCCACAGAGGCATTAGCGCAGGTGTGACTGTCTGGGCATCAGGGGGAGCAGCAAGGGGGCGGCCCGGTGGCGAGCAACAGGAAGCCCACACTAAGCCATGCATGACTCATCACATCAGTACCCCCCCCCCCCCGGCGTCTTCCTCATTGGCTCTCCGAGACTCAGTCTACCAACTCCTCTCATTCTACTACTGTATCTCACTCAGCCAGTTCACAACTTTGTCCCGCTCACAGTTGGATCTGGTGGTGCTGCTGGACGGGCTGGATGAGGCTGACCCCCTGTTGGAGCAGCTGCAGCTGCACCGGCGGGAGCAGGCGGCGCAGCTACAGCCCAGTACAGCCGGCGGCGGCATTCAGCCCGCAGCAGCAGGTTCCGGTGCTACAGCCGCCGGCTCTGCAGCTGCTGCTGCCGTACCGGACGTCTACCCAACCGCCTTTGGCAACCCGGCGCTTCACCTGTTGACTACGTTGTTGAGTCAGCTGCCCACCTGGGTCCGCTTTGTTGTCACCACTCGGCCCGAAGCAGCATGTGGGCAGGTAGGCATCTAGGCGCGCGAGTTAGGCGTGTGCCGGACTGATAGTTTGTGCCTGTGGGGCTACGCGGCGCTAGTATCATTGATTGCTCCCGCCCGCCTAGCTCGCATGCCGCCGCCGCCGCCGCCGCCGCCCATGCTGAAAATCAGTCCCCCTGCCCCCAGGTCAGGTGATACGGTAGCGACGGCGGCCCAGCCGCCCACAGACCGGAATCCACCTCGCTCCCACCTCACTCCCCCTGCCCCCAGGTCCTGCCCAGCCTGGAGCGCACCTTCAAGCCGCACGGCGGAGTGCGCCTGCTGCGACCGCACCAGCTGGTGGCGGCCCCGGCGTCAACAAGCAGGGGCGGCGGGGACAGCAGCAGCGAGTCAGATGCTGCGGGCGGCCAAGGAAGCAGCGCCGCAGCAAAGGATGCGGCGTCTGCTCAGGACAGCGGCGGGACTGGGCCTGACGGTGGCAGCGGGGGCGGCGGCGGGAGCGTCATGGTGTATGCCACGGTGGCGGCGGGCTGCCTGCCGCCCGGCTCCCCCGCCGCCTCCCTGGCCGCGCCCTCCCTACCGGACCTGTACCGCCTGTACGGCAGCGTCTTTTACGACGCATGGCGGCGGCTGGAGTCGGATGCCGTACGGCGGGAGGTGCAGGACCTGCTTGGGGTCGTGCTGGCGGCGCAGGAGCCGCTGTCGCACTCCCTCCTGCAGCAGATGGGTCTGGGCCACGTGATCCCGTCCCTGCCCGGCTACCCGCACCTGTTCTATGTCGACGAGCACCACCTCCACACCATCCACAAGTCGCTCGCCGACTGGATGGCAGGCGGCGGCGGCGGCGGCGGCGGTGGCGGTAGCAATGCTGGCGGCGGCGGCGCCCAGGTGGTTGCGGCCGCTGATAAGGGCACGGAGCAGGCGCAGCAGCAGCGCTTTGCACACCCCGACGTCCTGGCGGCGCACCTGCGGCTGGGCACCGCGCTGGCGGCGGCGCGACACACCGCCGCCGCTGCACCGCCATACCTGATCAAGTACCTTATTCACCACCTGGCGGCGGCGGCTGGATCCGATGCGGCTGGATCCATTCATGCGGATCTCAGCGCACCTGCTGGGGCGGTCGGTGATGGCCCCAGGCCTGTGGCGGCGCGTGTGGATCCGGCGGTTGCGCTGCTCGATGAGGTCTTGGCGGACTTCAAGTTGCTGGAACTGGCCCTGGCGCGCGGCCGCGGCCCGGCCATTGCGGAGAGCCTGGGATCCATGCGCCGCCACACGGCCCTGAGCAACGACGTGCTGAGGTGGCTGAGCGCGCACATGCAGGCGCTGCAGGCCAACCCCAAGAGGTGCGCACGCGGACCGTGTCATGAAGGTGCAGGGAGTATGCAGAAGGGGTGACTGGATAGAATGGCAGGGCGCTCGGGCTCAAGGCACTTAGGCACGTTTCTACGAATGCTGGCATGCAAAGTGCACTCGCACCCGCCCGCAGTGTGCTGGAGTCTGCACAGGCGAACTGCCCGCTGATCTCCCGACTGTACCGCGCGGCAGTGGCGGCGGCTGGCACGCCCTGGGTGCCGCGCCTGGTCGTCCCCTTCCGCCCGCCCGCCAGCGATTGGCCGGCCATGACCGCGCGGCTGAGGGTGAGGGGCGGTGCGGGACGGGTGGGGATGTCGTAGACCGGGGTCGGCATATTGTCGGTCGTGCTGGTGGGCGGGGCAATCCTGCACTGCTGCCCAATGCTCACGCACCGCCTCGGTGCCGCACTCCTCCTACCTGCGTGCGCCCCGGTCTAACACCCCGCCTCTCGTGGCCGCATGCGTCAGCAGGACGCCGGCTCCACCGACTCGGACTGCCGCAGCATCGACGCCGTCGTGTGGAGCCCCGACTGCAGCCAGGTGTGGGGTGTGGTGGTGCGGCACGTGTGCATCCGGCTGTGTGGAGACAGGCCTGCATCACCTGCACATGGATGGCGGCATGCGGTGTGCAGCGGAGGCTGAAGCGGCTGGCGGTAGGGGTCCGATCGGTGGTGATGCGACTTGCGCGCGGAGGCGGATCCCTACCAGGACCATACGCGTGGTTGCCAATACAATTGCTTGCGCACACCCGCGACTGCCGCTGGTGGCGCAAGCCGGCGCCGGGCCCCGCCTGTTGAGCATAGGATTCTGCGAATCACACCCCTCCACGACACGTGCGCCTCGCCCAGGTGGCCATCGCTGGCAGCTTCGTGCGAGAGCAGCCGCCCAACGAGCGCGGCGGGGCAGTCCACGTGTACGACGCGGCCACGTGCCGCCTGCGGGGCTCGCTGCTGATGCCCGGCGCCGGGCCCGGCCCCTGGGTCACTGCGCTGGACTGGAGCCGCGACGGGCGGCTGCTCATGAGCGGCTCGAGTGAGGACCAGACGGTGGGTGGGTGGCTGGGTGCCCGGGGTGCACGGAAGTCCGTTGGGATGGCGAGCGGTTGAGGCTGCTGGGCCGGGGGGTGGGATCAGGAGACGTAACTGCCCCGGCGCTGCAGACCAGGTGGCTTGCTGGGGCCATTGTTGACTGCGGTTGCTTCCTTGCGCGCGGTGAGGGAGGTGTGAAAAGCATTGCGCTGATCGGGTTGCCGCCCCCGCCCACGCACGCGGCGCACGCAGGTCCGATGGTGGGACGTGGCCACTGGGCAGTGTGGGGGGGCCGTCACGGGCGGCCACACCGGCTCGTTTACCGCGGTGCGTCGTGGGTCTGCAGTGCTCAAAGGGCGGGACGATGCACCCGCTTCATGCTGGGTCCGTTCATGCCTTTCCACTGGGGCCAACTCCGCACGTGGGAAACACATGCGGCATCGTAGTGACCACTCATTGGGCACGCGGCAAGCAAGGTCAGGGTCGATCCTGCCACCTGCTGTGCCTATGCACGCACGAGCGGCATGTGTGTTTGTGCTCACCGCCACCGGCGGACCGCAGGTCGCGTTCCACCCCACCACGCCGGCTTGCCACAGCCGGGAGCGGCGGCTCAAGCGGATCTGCGTCAGCGGCAGAGGTGCGGGTGTACACGCACCCGCCCATCGGCGCCGCTGCGTCCGAGGGCGAGCAGGTGCGTTTGGCGGCCAGCACCGTGCGGGGGGCTGGTCAGGTTAGTGCAGCTGTTTGTGCGAACCTTGCTTAATGCCGCAATTCTCATCCATAACGATCAGCGCCCCACCTATTCATGTGCGAACATTTGCCCAACAGGTGCAGTACACGCAACTCCCGGGCGTGAACAGCGATTGCACGGACCTGGCTTTCTCGCCCGATGGGGCCATGCTGGTGGCGGCGCACGCGGAGGGCGTCGTACTCCTGTACGGCGGGCACGCGCCGTACGAGCTGCTGCGGCGGCTGCAGCTGCCCACTTCGCCGGCGGCGTCGGCGCCACCGCAGCCGCCGCCAGCTACGCCGCCGCCACAGCATGCGGACGGCTCGGATGGGATGGCGAACCCCCACATGCCGTCCAAGAATACGACGTGGGGGGTGGCCTTCAGCAGTGACAGCCGGTGGGTGGGCCCTTACTGTCGCTGTGCCGCGTGCCCGGGTTTGGGGTTTGGCGGTCATGCTGGCTGAAGGTTGGAAGGCGCGTGGTTGTCTTGTATGACGATGCTGTTTCACAAGTCGATTCGCCGCACAGTATCAAACCTGCCCCACTGCTCTGCAACCTCAAAGTCCCCCGCCCAAACCTGTCCAACATACGATGTACAGGTTCCTGGCTGTGTCGGGGCGCGGTGAGGGCGTGCTCTCCGTGTTCGACACCAAGCGGAGCTGGCACGACGTGGCGCACCTCACCGGCCGCACCAAGCCCGGCTCCTACGTGGCCTTCTCCGGCAGCAGCACCAAGGTGCGCGCGTGGTAGCGCGCGGCCAGTTCCCGTTGCATTGTTACACAGGGTATACATCACCATCCCCGGCGGTTTGTGTGCATTGTTTCGACGCATTGCCACCCACCCTTTCACCCCTCGCCTCGTACGGCAGGTGGCAGCCGGGGACGACACGGGTGTCGTGTCAGTGTACGACGTCGCACAACTGTACGACTTCGCACCCGACGGCTCCAACCCCCTCAAGTCCGACCCCGCCTCCCTGGCCTCGCTGCCCTCGCCGCCCATGTCATCGCTGGCGCGCGCGGACGGCCCTGCGGAGCCGGCCAACGGTGCACAGCTGCCCTCGCCGGCGCCACCACCTGAGCCACTCCCTATTCCACCCATGACCACATTGCAATCGAGCAGCAAAGCTGATGGGCCCGTGGGGCGGCTGCAGTGGGCGCGGGCGCCGGGGGCGGAACGTCTGGCCTGTTGCCGGGATGGAGCGGTGTGCGTGTATGACACGGCCCTCGTGCGGACGGGTGCGGGCTCACACGAAGGTGTGCCGGCGGCAACGAGGTCGACCCTTCACGGCTATGATGGTGCAAAGCCGTTCGGATTGAAGGTAACTGGGGAAAGCTAAGCCGGACTACCCCCGCCTGCATTGGCATGTGGAGCCTGTCACTGGGGCCCCAGCTAGCCCTTGCTGGATCTCGCTCGCTCGCTCGCTTACTCACAATCGCCATCTGTGCCTATGCCCATGGGCCCCATCTGCTGCAGGTGAGCCCCGACGGCAAATGGTTGGCGACGTGCGAATCCGGCAACAGCATCGTCATCACCAACACGCAAACGTGGGAGCGAGCCGCAGTCGTTCCAACGGAGTGCGATGGATTGGCCTTCGTCGCTTGGAGCCCGGACGGGCGCTGGCTGCTTGCGGGTGGCGGCCGCACCGACGAACGGCTGAGGGTGCTTGGCCGCAAGGGTGGCAGCGGCAACTGGGCATTAGTCAGGTGCGCTCCGGGCTGACTGTGCAGACCGCGCGCACGCAGCAGCAGTCATAGATGGGCTGGTAGGCGGGTCCTCGCCAGGCAAAATCCGGCACATGTGTGCTCCCGACCGTTGAACGGCTTGCACTCCAGCAGTTGTCGGAGCCGCCCCAGACCCTGTCCGCAACCCTCCGCGTCACAACTTTCACACTTTCGTTCGGCCTCCACACGCGCACCGCCGTGCCTGCAGGGTTCTGCGAGGCCGTGAAGGCCTGTTCTGGCAGACACACAACGGCGGGCCCCTGCTGCTGGCGGCCGTGAGCGAGCACATGTGCATCCGGCTGTACAACGTGTCCGCCAGCCCCGATGACCCCAAGGGCTGGGCGGAGCTGCCGTACACTCTGGGCAACCAGGAGTTCCTGCACTCGGACCCCGTGCGCATGGCCGCCAGCCACGACGGCTCCGTGCTGGCGGTTGGCGTCGCCGGGTTCGCCATTCACTTCTTCGACGGCGCGGCGCCGTACGCGCACCGCGGCTCCGTCTCCGTGTACGGCCAGAATGAGTCGCTTGCGATACACGGCATGGCCTGGATGCGGCCCATCATCGGCAGCTACATGGGCAGCAGCATCCGCGGCGTTGGTGGCGGCGGCGGCTCCAGCGGCCTGCGGCTCGCCCTGGCCGGCGCCATGCAGAAGAACGAGGTGATCGTGTACCAGGTCACGAACGAGCTGGGCTGGGAGGTGAGGGGTGGTGGGGCCGCGTCGCCGCCCCCCTCCCCGTCGCCGTCATCGCCAATGGCGGGCGCAGCAGCAGCAGCAGCCTCACCAGGGGGCGCAGCTGGCCCGTCGGCGGCGCGGCAGCCGGCGCCGGCGCCGGCGGCGCCGCCTCTGTTTGTGCGGCGGCAGTGTGGGCTCCGGGGGCACACACAGCTTCTCACGGCCCTGGCGGTGAGCCCTGACGGCCGCTGGATTGTCAGCGGGTCCCAGGACAAGTGCATTCGTGTGTGGGACGCCATCACGGGGCGGCCGGCGGGCGCACCGCTCAGCGGCATCCACGAGGCGGGTGTGTCGGACCTGCAGTTTGCGGCGGACGGGTCGGCCCTGTACTCCCTGGACCTGGACGGCCGGCTGGCGGTCATGGTGCCTGCCGAGCAGCTGCCGTAGGCGCGTGGGGCACCAACCTGGCCTCGCTCTGGCGGCCGCTAGTGGGTAGGATGATGGGTGCGACGTGCGCGTCCCCAGGGAATCGAGCATTGAGGTTGCGGCGAAGGGCTGGCCGGCAGCTTGCAGGTAGGATGGTGGATGCGCGCCCCCAGGAAACTGAGCATTGAGAGTACCGGTATGGACAACTTGCTGCGAAGAAATTCTGGGTGCACTGGCAGAGCTGCAAACTGTGCTGGAGGACTGCAGAAGTGAGAATTTGAGACTGCGGCGGTGACTGTTGTGGCGACTTGGAGAACTTCTTATTGCATCGCACATGGACAGCATTGCACGCTGTGATTCCAGGAGAGGATTTCAGGCTTGCGCCGCACGTGCGGTGTCGGCGTTCGGCTACGGTAGTTGGCAATAAACTTACATGTGGTCACCGTTACCAGTGACGGGACACAATTTCCAGCCTCTCCCGTGCCCGCGCTTGTCCCCCGTGCTTGTTGATAGTCTTCTCCTGTCCAGTCCTCCTCCATGCTCCTTGAGCCTCGATGCCCACAGACTGACAGCTCACGCGCTCCTAGTCTCTACAGTTCCTACACGCCCGCCATAACGTTTCTTATTCCTGCAACTCTGCAAAGCCTGTCACACAAGCGCACGGCCCAATTGCAGCACTGCGGTGCGGTGCGGCCCGGCACGCTTTCTGCCGCCCCTGCCGTGCACGCACGCAGTGCAATCAGGCCCGCAACGCGCCCCTCCACTCGTCCAGAATTTCCTGCCAGTTGCCGCCCCGTTCAAAATAACGCTCCGTCTTGTACTCGAGCTGCGCTGCACCTACTCCGCGGCGCACCGGGTCCTGATCCGAGGCGACAGCGGCCGCGCACAACCGCCCGCGAAAGCTTACGTGTGCGGAAGCCGCCAGCTGACTTGCGCCCCACAGCCATGCATCTTGTGTCGCGGCCGTCTGGACCCCTCACGCCCGCAGGTGCAGCAGCCTCAACCACAGCGTCCGGGGCGTCCGGGGCAGGCTGCGACAATAGCTCCAGCCTTCATTACCGACGCCTCCTCTTCCCCCAAAGCAGCCGTACTTCCTGCTATCTGTAATCACGCCGCAGCAGCCGCCAGCGCTCAGCGGCTGCTTCCCGCTCCCGCTCCGGCTCCCCATGGTCCCGCTCCCGCTCCAGCCGCCGCTTTAGGCGGTGGCCACCAGCTCCTTGCTCTCCTCCTCCACGGCGGGCTCCACCCAGCGGCCGTGCTCCTTGATCAGCTCGATCAGCTGGTCGCAGGCCTGCATGGAGCGGCGGGTGCAGGGGCACACCAGGAAGCGTCAAGATGGCGTTGCGGTACACCGACACCTCATAGTCCCATGCCTGCGACGCTGCGCTCACGGCCCCTCCCACTCCATCCCACTCCATCCCATTCCGGCCCAGCCCAGCCCAGCCCGCTACTGCCCGCTGCTGTACTGCCGCTGCCTGCTCTGCCCTGCTGCCGTCACAGCAGGCACCCCGCCCCGCCCCGCCCCGCCCAGCGCCGCCGACTCACCGACTCCATGGGGATGGCGCGGCGCACCACCTCCTTGCCCACGTACAGGTCGATCTTGCCGGGCGCGCCGCCCACGTAGCCGAAGTCGGCGTCCGCCATCTCGCCTGTGCAGCAGCGGCGACACCGCGGACAGCGCACCCGTCAGGACACCGTACGTCAGTACTTTTTCTTTCCTCGGCCCGCTCACAGCTCAGATCCTTAGACGCAGCTCCGGCTATTCCCGACTTCCTCGTGCTCCTCGCGGTCCCGCTCGCTGCTCCTCCGTATGGTCCCGCCCCTCTTCAACACGCGCTCGCACGCGCTCGCTGGCACAGCACAACCCGAACGCACCTGGCCCGTTGACGATGCAGCCCATGACGGCGATCGCCACGCCCGGCAGGTGGCCGGTGCGGGTGCGGATCTGGTCCGTCACCTCCTGCAGGTTGAACAGCGTGCGGCCGCAGCTGGGGCAGGACACGTACTCGGTCTTGATGTTGCGCATGCGGCAGCCCTGCAGCAGGCCGAAGGCGGTGGTGCGCAGGAAGTCCATGTCCTCGCCGGGGCACTCCACCATGGCGCCGTCACCCAGGCCGTCCACCTGGCGGGCGCGCGCAGGGGGAGCAGGGGGCCAGGGAACGGGGGGTAGGAGTCAGTGGAGGCCAGCGCGGGGCAGCAGGGTAGGAGACAGTAGGGCGGGCGGGCGGATGGGCGAGCACCCCGTCATCAGCGTACGCAATGGGAGACACAAGGCCTCAGCACCGTGACAGCTGCCCCGCCACCCACCCAACCGCCCGATGCCAAGCTGGCTCAGGTTCCAGCTGCCCCCCCACTAGCTGCCCGCTAGCAGCCTGTAGCTGCCCCCGAAGTGCCCACAGGGACGCACCAGCAGGCCGCCGACCAGCGAGCCGGTGGTGATCACGATCTCGTCGCGGTGGGTGCCGGCGGGGAAGGTGATGCGGTGGATGACGGGCGTGGTGATGCCGTGGCGCTTGATCACGTCGAACACGCGGCGCGAGCTGTGCAGGCGGCTGACGCCGTCCTTGGTGGCCAGCAGCGCCACGATGGGGTTGAGCGACTTGATGGCGCCCAGCTCGGCCTCGGTCTCGGTGCCGTCAATCTCCACCGCCACGCGGGTGCAGCCCTGGGGAGAAGCATGGCGGCAAGGGAGCGCGTGTGGTGGGGCGGCGTGGGGGCGGTGGCCTTGCGCGGCGTGAGAGGTTTCGAGCTGTTGGCTGCCAGGCTGCGGACGCCCCCACGGGACGCCCCCCTTCCCCCAGCTTCGCAGTCCCGCCGCCGCCACACTGCCACTGTCGGGGACCCTTCACGCTGGCACCCCAGCATGCCACTCCCAGCGCCCTTTACGCGTCCCCCCTCCCGCACACACGCAGTTCCGCACCTCGGGCAGCTTGACGGGGCCGGCGGCGGCCTGCTTGAGCGACACCAGCGCGATGGCGCCCGGCAGCGGGTCCTTGGCCAGCGCCTCAATGGGCGCGATCACGTGCGTGGTCACCTCCTGCACGGGGTCGGTGGTGGGCGGGGGAGGCGTGTCGGCAGGTGGGTGAGGTCGTGCAGGGCATGCCTGTGCGCAAAGCCGCGCCCGTGTGGCCGGCGTCCGCCCCAGGGCGACCCTGCTGCGGCGCCAGCGCAGCCAGCCACAACGTTGCACCGGCCCGGCCCCTCCCCCAGCCGCTTTGGGGTTGGCGTGAAACACCACGCCCTCCCCCATCCGCCCGCCCACCCGCCCCGAGTCCGCACCTGCAGGCGGCGCAGCGCGCGGCGGGCGTCCTTGTCGGCGGTGGGCGGCACCTCGCGCATCACGATGGAGTCGGAGGTGGCGATGTCCTTGAAGGGCATGCCCACAGCCAGCTTGGCGCCCAGGCGCTTGTACAGGAACTGGGGCATTGCGGGGACACGTGGCGCGCATGCAAGGGAAGCAGGGGGCCGATCAGGGGGAGCAGGGAGCGATCCGTGATGGGGAGCATGATGAGACGCGCTCTTCCTGCGCGCCGTTCCCTTGTCATGCAGCATTGCTGCAGCCCTTGCAGTCCCAATCTCTCGCCGCCACTTTTGTCACGTGGCGGTAGCCATGTGCCTCTGCCCCCAATTCTTCGTTGCGCCCTGGCCGTCTAACTCCCTGCGTTCGGCTCCGATCTGCCCGCCAACTCTGCCCGCCCGCCGCCGCCCGTCCTCCTGCCGCGCCATTGCGCCATCTCTACAGCCCCCCTCTCCTCAAGCCCCGGCCCGGCGCCTCACCTCGGGCTGCTTGAAGTCCGCCAGGCTGACGGCGTTGTACACGGTGCCGTCGCGGTGCAGCGCGCCGCGGAAGTCCAGGTCCTCGCCGGCGGCCTGGACGGGCAGGTCGCCCACGCGGCGGGTGAAGGTGTGCGTGTCGCGGGTGGTCTCCGGGAAGGGAGCCACGCCCAGGCCCTGCGGGTCGGGAGTGGGTCGCAAGGATGGTAAGAGTTGTGTAGCAGGATGGGTGGGTGAATTGGGTGAATGGGTTGCAAAGATGGTACATAGAAGTGCCGCGGCTTTGAATGCAGTGGGTTGGTGAACGGCAAGGTGCGTTGCGCGCATGTCTGCTGATGATTGGCTGCTTCCCTCCATCAAGACACTGCATACCGTGTTGCCAAGCAGTATTCTCGCTGCCCTTGCCCGTCCCCGCGGACCATTCGCGCTCATGGCTGCGCGGGCCCCTCCCAGCGCCACGCCTGCGCGGCCCATGCTGACTCTGCCAGCCCCCCCCCCCGCGCCCCCTCTCCAAACAGCTCACCGAGCCCCAGGCGCGCTCGCCCAGGCCCGCCAGGCGCTTGCAGGGGTCCATCTCAAACTCGGGGTCCTCCGTGAGCGACACGCGGATGGTGTCGCCCAGGCCGTCCATCAGCAGCGCGCCGATGCCGATGGCGGACTTCATGCGGCCGTCCTCGCCCTCGCCCGCCTCTGTGGTGGTGGTGGTGGTGGTGGTGATAGTGTTGCGAGCGGGGGATCCGTTGAAGCACATATGAGGCCCAGGCCGCCACCATCGCTTTGGCTCTGACGAGATTCCCCTTCTTTTGAGTCCTAGTCTCGAGACCAAGGGCCCAAACACGCGCCCTTTCCCTCCTCAGGCGCGTGCTTTTGCGGCCGTGCCCACCTGTCCACCCGGCCGAGTGAACCCCGTCGCCTCGGCTGCCCCCTTTGTTCCTCGACCGTCACCACCACCCGCCAGCCCGGTTTCTTGGCTGCCCCCACCCAAATTGTCTTGCTTTCCCAACCCCCCTCATCGCTATCCGGTACCCCCGGTCCCGTCCTGCAGCCTCCCCCCAGCCCTGCGCTGTCCCGCCCGCAGCTCCCGCCGCTCACCGGTCACGCCCAGATGCAGGGGGTAGTCCCAGCTGCGCTTGTACTGCTCCTCGGCCAGTAGGCGGTAGGCCTGTGGAGGCGCGTGGAGTCGTGTGGAATCGTGTGAGTGAGTGTGCGCAGGTGAGCAGCGGAGGATGGGTGGTCCATATGCCCGCCGTACTGCCTATCCTCCGGCGCAGTTGCAGGTCGCTGACCCACCCGGCCCCCCCCAAGACCCGCGCCGCACCCACCTGCACCATGACCAGGGGGTTTGACGCCTTCATGGAGAACACGAAGTTGTGGTAGTCGTGCTTGCGGCACACGTCAGCGAACTCAAACGCCGACTCCACCATGCCGCTGCACACACACACACACACACACACGGCCAGGAGGTGGAGGCACCGCGTCAAGGGCCCGGCAACCAAGAGCAGTACCGCAGGATAAGGACGCCTTGGCGCGGCGCCCGTGCGCCCGTCCCATCCTGGCACCCGGCCGGGGGGCCCTGCATCACCCATACCCGGCACCTGCATCAGCGGCACCGGCCCCCGCCCGCCTTTTACCCTCGGCCGCAAGCGGCAAGCACCCCTGCCCCATTTGCCTGTCCCTTGTCTAGTTAGGTTGGTGTAGCTTGGGCTGGTATTCACCCCCCGCCCCGCCCGCCTCCAGCGCTCGCTCACCGGGGGGTGTCGCCGTAGTAGGACAGGATGCGCGCAGACAGCGAGCCGTGGTTGGTGCCGATGCGAATGGCACGGCCCAGCTCCTTGCACTTGAGCACCAGCGGCGTGAAGGTCTCCTCAATCAGCTCGCGCTCGCGCTCAAACTCCTGCGCGTGGGCAGTCAGGCGGGCAGGACGAGCGCTGGAGGGGTTAGTTGGGAGTCTAGGCCGGCGCGCCGGCAACACACACCCGCCTGCGCCCCGCACCACGCCGCCATCGCTGCGCACACAGAGTCCAGGAGACCGAACCCCATCACTGCCCCCACGCCAGTTCTCCTCTTGCCCCTCCCATTCAAGCACTAACTCTCATCACGCCCCGAATCGGCGCTCCTCGCACCACGCTCCGCCGCACCCACCCGGGGGTCGTCGTAGTTGATGACGTCGAAGGTCTTGCGGCCGTCCGCGAAGTTGCCGGGGTTCACACGGATCTGTTCGAGTCGGCAAGGCGTGGCGAGCGAGGAGCGAGAGAGAGTCTGAGAGGATTCGATGTACCACCTGAAAATCTAGCGGGTTGAGTCAACCTTCCCGCCCCTTCGCCAGTAAACCTGCCGCCCACCAGTCCGCTGGGCCCAGGCCAGCACCGTGTGGCACCACCGCCGCCGCGGCCGCAGCACGTGCCCCATGCAGCCGCCCAGCAGCCGCCCTCACTTCCGCAACCTCGAATCCCGGTCCCCTCGCCGCCTCGACAACGGAAGCCGACCCCGGACATGGCCTGCTGCGCAATCCCGCACCCGACCCCGCACGCAAAACCCCCCCTCCAGCCACACGCCGCACGCACCTTCTCGAAGGCGTCCGCCACCATCATGGCCACGGTGGGCTGGAAGTGGATGTCGGCCACCAGGGGCACGTCGTACCTGCGGCGGTCGTACCAATCGAGCGTCAGACAGGGGCAGCGCGCTTGGGAGCCGCGGGTGCCGGGGACAAAACATAGCGGTAACGCGCTGGCGCGGGCCGTGTGGGAGATGCCCCAGAGCCCATATGCTGAATCCGTGCGCCCTGCCTGCTGCCCACGTCGTTGTTGCGGTGAGGCTCTCCATGTTCCAGGCCTGGCGCCGTCCAGCCCCCGCTGCTCCAAACCCGCCCCATCCCAGCAGCGACGCAGGCGATAGCCACACACCCCGTGCACGGGTGATGCGCTGATCAACGAAGACATTCCGAAGTGCCGACCGCCACGCATCGAAGCCATCCCTTCCCCACCACCCCCATTTGGACGCAGCCTGCAGCCCCCAAAGCGGCTGCTTTGGATGTAAAGCCTTAGCCCGCCCGACTCACTTGTCCTTGAACAGCTGCTCACGGATCTTCATGCACGCCTCAGCCTCCTTCTTGCCCTGCACCGTGATGCGGACAATGTCCGCGCCGGCGTCCGCGCACTTCTTGACCTGTGAGCGGCAGGAGCGGATGAAGGTCGGCTGGGTGCGGAAGGTAGTATATGGTGCGCTCGCGTGTCAGGACAAGCGCGACTGCGGCAGCGGGGACGCCAGGGTGAAGGCCGTGGAGCCGTGCGGGCCGTCAACGCTGTGACGGTGCTGGCTGCGCGGCTGCTTGTTGTCCACGCCCTGTCGCTGTGGCAACTTCTTCTATGAAGGTGGCTGAGCGGGCCTGGGGGCCGCAGCACTGAGCGCGGCTGGCGCGCGGCCAGAGCGCCGCGCGGTGGTATAGACGCGCGCGGGGGCGCGACGCTTCAGAAGATTCTCACACACGACAACACGAGCTTCTGGAGCCATATTGTGTTGATAGCCGCTTCAACAACCTCAGCGACGAGCGGTCAAAAGGCCCGCCTGGATTGCGCATGCCAAAACGCCCCCGTTCAATTTCCCGCGTCTTTCGCATATTCGCCCAATTCTCCCGAACCGGGCGCACAAGCTCTTCTCACCTGGTCCACGGTCAGCTGCACATTGCGGGTGTCCGTGGTGGTCATGGTCTGAAGGGCGATGCGGTGCTGGCTGCCCACTGGCACCTTGCCGATCTGCAGTGGGGCCAAAGATCGGACGGATAAGCCGTAGATTTACAAACCTAGCTTCATCAGACCGCGGCCAGCAGGCGCGCTGGTGCGCCCGGCTGCAAGGTGAGAACCACCGCGCTCCATGCTTGCGCCTGGCCTCCTCCGCTCGGGCCGCTCCTGGCCCACATGCCTCCAAGTCTGTATCATCCCACTCAGTTCAGTTCCACGCACCATGACCGTGCGCGTGGGGCGACGGATAGTCTTGTTGATGGACTCGCAATACTTGTGCGCGACGTTCAGCTGCATTTTGGCTGCGGTCTTCTAAACGCGCCGACTCAGGGCAAAAGACTAAGAATTAGAGGCCAAGCGCGGCCGGTTCAAGGAAGACAACGTTGGTCGCGACCGGCTGGCCTTGCTGCATGGGCCAAGCGATCCGCTGAGTCTGGGGGCGACGGCACCCTAAATAGGCCAAATACTCTGGTTCAATTGCCATAGTACAACTCCACTGAACCATCTGGGTCTGCAGTTTCTGCGGCGCACTCACCGGTGCGTGTCACCTTGGCAGCATCCGTCCCGCGCGTCCATCCCACGCGCCCACCTGGACGTTGCAATCAACCCGGCAGCGAGGGTGACTGCATGCGCGAGAGACTAATTGCCAGTGTTGCAGTCACCCTCACATCAAATGTCGTCTGTAATCCTCACTGGCAAACGCAACCCCAGCTGGGAGCTGTGAACATGGCTTAATTCTCTGCCGTGCCGGAGTGTAGGCCAGGTCGCCAAGCTGGGCTGCACCATAGCGTGGTGCGTATACGCTAAATTCATGACACCACATTGATGAGAGTCAATGTATCTCGTGTAGTGCAGTTGCGGGTGGTCGTGCCTTGCTGGCTGTGTAATAGTCAATGTCGCTGACACCCCCCCCCTTCAATGTGCATTTCGCCTGCTTCACTTGGTCGTGAATCCCTTCAGTCGCAGACTCCCCTTCGGCAGTGCCCGTATCATGTAGATGGCTTTGGGCCCCCGGCGTCTACACAGCGTAGGTGACCCCTCACGCGCCATCTACACCTGGAAAAATTTTCCTAGGGGCACGCCCCCGAATCCCCCAAACCATCTACGCTCCCTGTCTAAAAGACCGCCAAACCCGCCCAAACCGTCTACGATGTGCTTGCGGAACGTGAACGCGAAGAAGCGTGACGCCATGAGACGTTGTAGTCGCTAGCAAGCATAGAAGGCCGGTCAGCGAGACGCAGTGACAGCAGACATGTTAGCGATGTGCTTGCGGAACGTGAACGCGAAGAAGCGCGACGCCATGAGACGTTGTAGTCGCTAGCAAGCATAGAAGGCCGGTCAGCGAGACGCAGTGACAGCAGACATGTTACCTCATCCAGACGGTAAACGCCACGGGCGGTGGAGGAGGGCCGCTGACCCAACACTGAAATAACACCTACCGCTACGCAGTACCCCGGCTTGCCCCTCCCCCCTCAGGTAGTTCGCCCGCGGTGTAAGAGGGACGAGGGGGACGTTACCAGCCCAAGCCCAAGGGGTGTCTTGGGGGGGGGGGGTCTGTACAGCAATTTCCCACGAAGACCGACGCGTTGACCCATCCGCGTTGACCCATCCACGCATTATAGCGCATATGTGGTGGGGGTGGGGGTGGTGGGCGCTAGGGGTGTCACCGAGGAGAGAGGATGCACCAAGCGGACCCAGGGCACCGCAAGGGCGCCGCGGGGCAAATCGCTGGCTGCTGCGCTGCGAGCGAAATGCAACATTATAGCAGACAATATCGCGCATGAAGAAGTAAAAGCGCTGATTAGATCAGTGGGGCGCTATTTTTCGCGCGAGCATTTTGTCGGAGCCTCGGGATCCTCCGACGCCTCCTATTCCGTCGTCTTGTGTCCTTCTGCGCCGGGGTCCAGTGTTATATATTTCACAATCGAATATTTATTCGTTTCGCTGGAGCTCTGACGCTGAATCCGCGCTTGTGCGTTACCTGGACCGGACGTTTTGGTCTTGTTTTCGCAAAGTTACGTGTCGCTACGGATATATTGAAGGGCATTTTAGTTACAAGACATCTCGGGCTGCACCTGGGTCGCAGAAAGTAACGTTAAAGGATAAAACTGCTATAACCGAGAGGGTCCCCTCTGGCGAGCTCGATGCGACCGCAATGGCTTTCGCCCCTCCCCCTTCGGGGGAAGGGGCAAGCCAACCCGGTGGCGATGTCTAGGCGGTCTGACGGCTGGCGTGCTGCTGTGGAGTAGAGCTGCGGGGCGCGCGGCATCCGAAACCAACCTGGAAACACCAGCGCCACCGTCGCCCAGCGGCACATGCGAGGGAGGGGATGAATGGAAGCGTAAGAGAATAGCAGAAAGGAACGGGCCAGCAGGCAAGGAAACAACGCTGCACCCAAATAACCGCGGGCTGGGCGGCTGGCTGACGCTGCAGTTAGGGCGGGCGCTGGCTGCAACGGAACTATCGAGGCGGAATGAAAGGCAAGTATGCAAATGGCGAGGATTAAATCATGGTGGTAAGGCAAGTACCAGAACCGGAGGCCGCGGCAAAGTTATGACAGCACGATGGCTGTCTACGCTCCGTAGATGCCGAAACCCAAACCCCAAACCCCAAACCCCAAACCCCAAAATTGGGCAAATTTCTACAGCGTAGATGGAAGATACGAGCACTGCCCTTCGGTTGACTTCACTTGTGTGTGTGTGGCAACTTTGGCATGAGGTGGTGATGGCAGGGCGTTGCAAATGTGAGCGTGTTGTGATGTGGTGCAGCTTTCGAAACTCCCGCTGCTGAGGCTGTTGGGGGTACTCACTTATGAGTGTGTGTGTTGGTTACAGGGTGGTGCACGTGCGTGCTTGCCTGTCCCTGTAAGGCCGAGGCCCGGGCCGGAAGGCCCTTATAACGCCGAGAAAAACCGTGTGGGCAAACTAAAATTGGGCGTGCGCAAACTGCACCTCTGGGCAAACTTGTACTAGGATTGCCACACGACACCCTGCTAGGTGCCCTGGCACTGGATACCTGCGCCCCCCTTCCACCGGGGATTCCGCCCAGCTGCTCGGAGGTCCGCAAAAGCCTTAAGTTGCTCCTTGCGCTGTGCACACCCGACCGACGTCAGGTAGGGCGCCACCACTTGTCACGCGCTGACGAGGGCTGACGGCTCTATGGTGTGCCTACGCACGACTCCTGGGATTCACACGACTGCTGTCCTCGTAGCAGGCGTGGAGCGAGAGAAGCGACACAGTTGGTAGACTTGCGTGTTACAGCACACGCACCGGAGACAAGCGCCAGCAGGCGCTCTTGCACTAGTTTGCTTAGGGTTTGCGTTGGTCTTGCAATAGAAATGCAGCACACACAGGCTGTATATGTGAGCACGAAGCAAGACGGGGCTTGCGTTCGTGCCAAGCGCTTAAGACGCCGCTCCAGCTGTACTGCAGGGGCACACGCCCATGGCAAGTTTGCTACCACGCGTGCCAACGCTCCCACCTCAGCTCAGCAGAAAGACGACATCACAATGATTATGCATGCGTGAGGCGCGCTTGTGCGCGTAATCAGGCAAAGTGCACACGCTGACAGACACAGCCAACGCACATCTGCGTAGGCAGGCGCTCACGTCGTGACGCACTCTCAAACCGAAACAGTGTTGCACAACAACTCATAAAATGCACAGGCGCGTGGAGCGCGCCACCTATTCCTCCGTTACCGCCCTGCGGCACGGTTTCCCCCGCCGTAACCCTGAAACTGAACGTACGCCCTTTCGTCCCCACGCTGTCTTCGACACCCGTCCCTTGCCGGGTCCGGTAACGCCGTGGCGCGTGACAGCTGTCACGCGCTGACGAGGGCTGACGGCTCTATGGTGTGCCTACGCACGACTCCCCCCCCCCCAGCCGCGGCGTGGTAATCAGCCGTGGTCTGGTAGACAGGTGGGCACACTGCGCGGCTTATGCAAACAAAAATGCAGCAAATCAACTTCACGCACGCATAAAGCAACAGACAGCTAGATGTCCACCCGTGTGCGGGCCTGCTCACACATGCTCACACTGCCGCAGAGTCACACCAACACTTGCAGGCCCTCCCGACGCAATCAGAGGACGCGGGAGGAGCTCAGGGGCCTGACGTTCGTGTACGTGGCGGGATGAAATGCTGTGCGAGTTGCTTGTATGCCCCTTGGTCGAGCCGCGCGGGATATGACGCAAGTTGATGCTTGCTAGCCTCTGCCGGGCCTGGGCGTGGCGTGCTCATGCGAACAAATGACAAACGACATGCAATCACACCAGTAGTGTGCTGGGCAGGTCTGCGCGCACAAAACCGTGACGCCTTTTTCCCGCCGCAAAGTAAACGATCCAAACACACGTGGCCCCGGCGATGACCATCAGCTTGCCTTCCTCGCTACGCGCGCGCAGCCAAGCCAGGCGGGCCGGGTCAGCCGTGTTGACATACTCTAGTGGTGCCCAGGCTATCACGGCATCCCGCGCGTGGCGCACGGCATGCTCAATGCTCACGTCTAGAACCGGGGCAATGCACTCAATCCACACAACTCCCATATCCACACCCTTTTCAGACGCTTCCTTGAATGCCGACGCTGACGCTGCTCCAGGCCCGCTGCTCGGCTCTCCACGACGCAGGCGGCAGCCTTGCTGACGGATCCACGCTGCCGTGCCGGGCGACACACCCCACGGTGCGTAGACGCTGACTGCCATGCCGAGCCGATGAAAGAAGCAAGGTGCTGCAGCTCGGACGTTGTTGACCGGTGCTGACCGGCGCTGCCGAGGCGTGCGCTGTTGGCTAGCTGCTCAGACTTGGCGGTGCCGTGCGCTCCGGGCATGACTTGCTGCAGGGCAGCGCGGGCGCCGTCGATGGTGGTGATGTCGGGAGGCACGGAGGTGTCGGCTGTGGTGGCTGCAGCGCGGGCCACCTTCTCAGGTGGGACAAGGCGGGGCCGAAGCTGAGGTAGGCCGACGATTTCACTGGTGCCATCAGGATACTCAATCAGGAAGTGATGCACACGCCGCCGCTGACCGGCGTAGCTGACCACGCCAGCACCCGCGGCTGTGCGGGTGCGGCGGCCCTTGGACTCACGCATGGCGAACGCTCCTTGCAGATGCTTGAGGTGCGGGGGCGGCCGACCCTGCTCACGACGCTGTACGGCCTTCTGCTGCAGGGCCTGGACGGTGACGCCGGAGTTGACGCATGGCGGACAGATCCAAGTGCCCTCGGGAATGGACTCCAGCGGCGGGCTGAGACAGAACGTGTGCCAGCCGTTGCCGCATGCGTCGCACAGCAGCATCCACTCCTCGTTGTCGGGCATTTTGCACACCTCGCAGGCGAGCGTGGCAGACGGACGTGCCAGGCGTGGGTCGATTTCTTGGTCGGAGATGGGCAGGTGGCAGGGGGTGACATGCGTGACGTGTGCTGTGATCTTGGTGCCGCAGCGGCCCTCAAGCTCAACTACGCCAGACGGACGAATCTCGGACACGCGCAGAATCTCGGGGCGAGCGGCGGCGTCCAGGCTGGTGCGCGCGGTGGTGTTGCGGTAGTACACGTAGTCACCGACGTCAAACTTGCGAACCTTGGGGTCGAGGCCGCCTCCACGCAGGCGTGCGTAGCACAGGCGGTCACGGTGCTGGGCAGTGGCAAGGTTGGCGCCGGCGATGACCATGTTCTTGCGCACAGCTGCGGCACGCACCATGACGGCGCGAGCCGCTGCTTCCGGATCATCTAGGTCGATCTCACCCTCGAACCGTGGCTTCACCGCAGGTGGGATTACCGGGTCGGTGGCGTAGATGATGGTGTAGGGGCAGAGCTTGGTTGGGTTCTGGACGGAGCAGTTGTAGCCAAGTGCGACTGCGGGAAGCTGCGTGTCCCAGTTCTTGAGGCCCGCGTTGCTGTGCGCCAGCTTGGCAAGCGCACGCTTGCAGGTCTGAACGGCGCGCTCACTCAGGCCGTTGGCTTGGGGATGGTTGGCTGATGTCTGGCGGTGGTCGATAAGCGACTCCATTAGCAGAGAGGCGAAGGCGCCCTTCCACTCGCCGCCCTGGTCGGTGCACACTTCAGCGCAGGCGCCGTACACACCCAAAACGTGTTGACGGAAGGCGAAGGCGGTGTTGTCAGCGGTCTTGGACGGCAGCGGGATGAGCACCACGAACTTGCTGAAATGCTCCACACACACCACGACGTACTGGTTGCCATGCTCTGTCTCGGTGAAGGGCCCGCACAGGTCAGCGCCCCAGCGGTAGAACAGGCCGCCAATCGGCAAGGGGTTCAGCTCGGCGGGATGCGAGGTGAAGTTTGGGTCACAGGCGGTGCAGTGCTTGACGGTGTTGGCTACGTCCTCCTTGATTCCACGCCACCAGAATGAATGTAGCA